>VJMY01000530.1:0-51836 GCA_009869795.1 Neelides sp. FZ-2019 | reverse complement strand
TAAGGTTTAAATTCTTTTGTAATGGAAGAGGAAGACATAAAGAAGGCCCTTTCAGATTTATCTGATGAAGAGGAGAGAATTATCTTCTTAAATGTTAAATAAATTTATCCAAAATAATAGAGTTTCGTAGGGCTACGAAATTGAGTTTCGTAGTTTCGTATTTCGTAGTTTTCCTACGACTACGAAACTGAGGGCCAACCCTGGGTATTATTGTTTCTCTTTTACTCCTTTCTTGAAGGTTTTGGGCAGTCCCCTTTAAAGTGCAGCTTACTGTAGCAGTTTGTGTATAAGCAACGTTTAGCCGTACGGGAGTCACTTTTTCTTATTGGAGTACACGCTCTTTGGATTCTTATTGAGGTGCTTGCCCTTCTGAAACGTGACAATGACTCTGAAGGCCCTAGCTGTACAACCGTGGTGTGCACCAATGCTGTGTTTGGTGTTTGTGTAGATGCATGCAAGTCTGCTCGTGGGACTAAATCCCTACGGATGTAATGCCGGCCTTGAGAATTTGTGCAATTTGGGTTGCTGAGATCATTTGTTGGTTTTGGCAGCGCTACAGGTGAGGCTGCTAACCATCGCTGCGCTGTATTGGGGGACTGCGCAGAGACGTGTGCCGTTATTGGATAGCTAATTCGAGGGTTGTATACTTCGTCGCTTTGACAACTGTTGTTGTTACAGCGCTTGGCGTTTGGAGCGATTGCGTTGCGGGCTCGCCACTAGTTGCGCTTGTGCTTGGAAATTCTTTGTCCCAGTCTTTGGGAACAAAACTAATTATTTGGTCAACTTTTTTTTCTCTTCCTGCTTTTGCACCAGTTTGATTGGTTTGGCGGTTACAGTTGTTTCGATTCTCGTTGCGCTTAAGAGAAGGAGAACGACACCATGCAAAATTTTGCTGCTTGTAATTGTGATGCGCCTTGTGGATATGATGGCGCATGTTGTCATTTGAATTTAAAAGTCCGAGTGCGTTTCTAGGCTCTGCAGCTGGCACGAAATAAACAGTAGATTTCAAGAGAGGACTGTGCTGTGTTTCAGACATGCCTTCTTATTTGTTGGCTGAGCGTTGTTTGCAGGCTTTTGCGTCTCTTCCGGAAGCTCGATGACCGGAAGATGGGACATCACAAGACTTTCAATTTCCTCGTCAGTGTCTAGATTTAAAACGTTTCGCTTAGGCTTATCATTTAATTTCGTGCGCCTTATTACCAGTGCTTCAGTCGTCAATATACTGTCAATATACCGTCCTTTTTCTTTGCGAGGACGATAGGTGAAGCCTAAGGCGAGGTGCTGTACTCAATCTTGTTTGACTCCTGGACGTAATCCTTAATGAACATTCGCTCTTTTAAGCTTGTGCAGTGAGGAGGCAGTTTGAACGTTTTTGCTTCTCCAGTGTCAATTCTATGTTCGAATAGGTTGCCCATGCCAAGCTCATTGGAATTTAATGCAAAGCAATTCTCATATTGAATTAACAAATTAATTATAGCTTGGCGTTCGCTAAGCTCAATATCCGGGCTGATGCCGAAAATTTGTACGAGTTTTTTGATACACTCCGGATCTTTGCATTGAGAAATTTTAAGGTTAATTTGGTTCAAATTGCATATAATTTTCGTCTGCGTGGCATGACATTTTGCCAAAACGGTACTACCAGGCACTTTGATGTTTCGATCATATGTGTTCAAAATATAAACGATTCCTCGGCCTTTATTTATGCGTGTCAGTTGACTTCCGATATTTAGGCCGGTGTGCTAGCGTAGGCTTTTGCTTGGCTCAATAGCAATTTCCCGAACGCTCAATTTTGTTTCAATGGTAATTGTGCTAGATTCCTATGGTTTGTACAGTGCTAGGATAATTGTTAGACTCGTCTAACACGTGAGTATAAACGGATGATGCTTGATTTGCTTCCAGAACGTCCTGGTGATTGCAAGAAATTGACGAGCCTGAATTAATCAAGGTGCGCTCACTAGTCTCGTGTATGCCTGATTTATACTTCATAAGCGGGTACGCATCTACGTCAGATTTTGGGCTTGTTTCCCAGGATAGCGCCCCTAATTGGGTTGCCACATTAAACGAAAAGTTTTTATTTGGAAAATTTGGCGCTTTATCTTGACGCGCCGTTCTGCTGAACAGCGCCGTTTGCTCTCATGGGGTAACAAAGGAAAATGTGCCTTATTTTTTCGCAACCTCTGCAGTCCTTGGCCTGCATGTCGTGCAATGACGTGTGTCAATCTCTGCTATGGGAACATAAGGAGATTCAGAGCCGTTCAATCGGTTGTTAAACTTCCCGCTACCCTTAGTCGTTCTCTTGCCTGAGCTTATTGCCGGTTGGCTCGATGAAACTGTTGAGGTTTGGCTGCCATTGTTACCTTGGTTGCGTGCATATCATTCTTTGCGCAAGGGGATCTCACGAACCTAATTTTTATGAATTTTTATTTCCCCTTTCACAACCTCCCATATTTCCTTATACAGGTCGGGCCGCTCTGCTGGCTCGGCCTCCGGAACTTCTCCTAGACGCTTGAAATACACTGAGCGTCTCGAAAGCCACCAATCATTAGCCGCGCTTTTTAGAAAGCGATCAAAATTTTCCGTGGCCCAGCGTGCATCAAATGCATTTTCTTTCATGTCTACGCTATTTACACCATGACCTCGGCCCGATTCGGCTCGGGCTTTTTCGAATAGCGCAATGCGGACTAAAGCTGAAGTTTCTCTTTATTAGGCGTTGGAGGATCAGCTATGTTACGGATTTATTTCTTCCGGAACAAATTTCAAAAATCGGAAAGAAAATAAGCGTGAACCATCTCGTTTTGAGTCAGAAATCGAGCTGGCTTATAGTACAGCCAATTGGTTTAAAATGCAATTTTTTTGGCAATGCGAGCAAAATTTCACACTGGGTTTTAGCACAGTTCTGCTGACTTAAAGCACAGCATAAAAGCAAGCGTGCAAATAGCTCAATACAAGTAATAACTAGATAAACAACTTAACTAAAAGCTTGTGTGAATCGACCTTGAACTCACACCATATGAAAAGAAAGAAAAAAGTTGGGGGAATAAATTATAGCATTATTTAAAAAGAAAAAAAATTACCACACGGTTGAGAAGCAAAGCAACACCAGCTTAAAGAGCGGTACACCGGATTAAACCACGGCCTCTGGCTTAAATCACAGATAATTTGAGAGAAAAACAGCTGTTCTGTTCAAAGGCTTAAAGCTCAGTTTAATTGAAGCGGAAGCAGATGTAATAGCAAACAGTCAACGGCGTTGGCGTTAGTGGGCCATGGCGGGGAGCACTCGCAAAGATTACAAAAGTCAGCAATTAAGGAAAAACAACTTTAGAAAAACCGGCGCCTACTGTGATGATATATTGTGATGTTTATGGCTCGGGTTTTAATGAATTCAGAATTAATAATAATGAGTCAAACTATTTATTGAAAACAATTAAATAGGAAGCCGAATGACAAAAATAATGAAAGAAAATAACTAAAGTCAAAGAGTAAGTAAGTAAGAATAAATAAGAGTAAGTTGGAGCAACAAGTCTTCACAATGGTCAGGACAAGAGAGAGAGCCGAGAGATCCCTCTCGAGTGGGCTCATGCGCCAGATAGGAGTTTAGCAGGTGAAGAGTTAAAGGGCCTGAAGTGACAACTGAGGGGACCAATATTCCTGAGGTATTATATACATAAGGGATGAGTTGAGAATTTCTCGCCTCACAATATCAATATATCTTTATTATCTCCTATGTTTGAGAAGTTGACGAAATCTATAATATTTTATATTATTAAGAAAAATGTCAAGCGATAATCAAAATATTGTGACAATTTCACATCCACCTGTTTTTTTCTTACAGCGACTCAAAATCTTAACGACGCCGTGGAGGGATCAGGTTCAACAGCAACAGGCTGCGGCCCTCAACGGGATACAAATTGAAGCCACGCATGTTTTTAGCGGAAGCAACGATGTTGGCGAAGCTGTTTGAGTGCTAAACTCATTTTCTATCACTAAACCTCCTTCTTACTTAAAGTTCAAACGACTAGAGCGGTTTTTTTTCATTTCCTAATTAAATTCTATTCATGTGTGCTAGGTCTATCAAACACTAATTTGAAATTAATCTTGAGAATTGCATTTTATGTAGCAAGCCATTCTTGGAATAATTTCTTAAATTGATAGTTTTTCAATTCTTTTGCATGACAATTATTACGTATAGTTTATGGAGGTTATAAAATAAATTCGGGCTTCAAGTTAGAGAAAATGAATATTAGAGTAAAAAAAATCAATGTAATAATTCTTATGTTCTTGGAAAGTTTTAGATATTACCTCAATTGTTTCATGAACACGTTCGTCGAGCTTAAGTTGAGGTTTAAACCTTATAACTTTCCTTAACCTTTTAATTTTCATTACAGAATCGTTATAGGTTCAGTAGTATTTTATCTAAATGATCAAAACTTGTTAAATTCAAATACAATATGCTCGTTTCACGTACTTTGCACAATCGACTCTGGTTCTTTCCTTGCCTTTTCAAGGATATCTAAAAATTCCTTCATTTACGATATTTTGAAAACCTAATTTTCTCAGCCCGCCCGCACTTTGCGAGGTTTAAGTTTAATGTCTATCATATTCGTATTCCAAGTAGCTATCAAATTGTGTTCAGTTCTAGACCTCACAGAGTGGACGGGCTGAAAAAATCAGGTTTTCAAAATATCATGGGAATTTTTGATATTCTTGAAAAGGCAAGACAAGAACGAAAGCCGATTGTGCAAAGTAAGTGAAACTAGCCTATATCGTATTTATTTTTAAAAATTGTGTGCTTATTACCTAGTTATGAAATTATTATAATATCATTAAAATATTAATCATAGCTCTAGAGTATGTGGTATATGGAATATTTATAGCGGATGGTTCATAGTCTGTATTATTTCATCGTCTGATTTTTTCATAATGGGTATTATTCATAGACATGTTATTTGTTATTGCTCAAACAATTAAAATGATTATAATTTTAAATATAAAGGGCTTAAATTATATGATCACTGAATTATATCTTTATTGTTAGGATTAAAAGTATTATAGTTTATAAATTTATAAAAAGGGTTGGAACATATAATAACGATCACAATAAACAATTCCAACTCCAAGCTATTCATTCGCCTCATGTCCAGTTACTCTATTCTATGGCCAAAATAATTTAATTAAATTTTCATTGAATTTTAACTAATTTTTCTTTGCTTAAGTTTCAATTTTATTATAATTTATTTATTATTGTAGCGATTATTCTATGGCCAAAATAATTTAATTAAATTTTCATTGAATTTTAACTAATTTTTTTTTGCTTAAGTTTCAATTTTATTATAATTTATTTATTATTGTAGCGATTATGTTTTATTGAATGTAAAATACTGTTTTATTAGATATATCATTTTTTTATTGACTTATTTATTCATATCTATAAATTTTATTTTGTAAATATGTTTAGAATTATATTTTTATGAGCACTAAAATTTTATTTCTATGAATAATCCGCTGTGAATAGTCCTATAATCAAAATAGGTATCTCTTACCTATTATATAATGGATGTGAGCATAAGTGCATAAATACACTTTTGTATAAATGATTATATCAAAATGCATAAATTAATGATTTCAAGTGCATAAAGTAAAATTTTTTTATTTGTATCATATATTCAATTATATGAATATGTGTATTGATAAAATTTAATTTTTATATCATACTTATATAAATTAAAAATTAAAACTACCGGCAAGCACGCTTTATTTGAAAAAACATTCATTTTCTACTCACAAACGTCTCAAATTCAATTTACATTTAGTAAATAGATAAGAAATCTATAGAAAACTATATATTATTATAGGAAACTTAGATATCTATACATATAACAATTTATATTATAATTAGCATTTTTGTTTAACATAACTAAACCTTTATTATTAATAAAAATTCAAGAATTAAATTAATAAAAGATTGTTTATATATTTGACTTAAATTTTTGTAATGATTAATGCATTTTAAATAATCAAATATCAATATTCAATATAAAATAGATTTATTAAGAATTGAAAATACTTTATAGAAAACTAGTGGGATGTTCAAACTTATCTATATAATTATTATGTTTTATCCAAAGACAACATTATATTTGTATTAATTATAACCTTCTATGAATTTCATCGTTTTATAGATTATAATCGGATATACATTATATTTTCTATATTCATGCACTTTAAATCAATAATTTATGCATTTTGGAATAATTATTTATGCAAAAGTGTATTTATACACTTAAATATAAACCTTATAAAATTTGCAATAAAAAATAATAATAAATATATTATTTGAACGTGCTACCCATTGATACTTTACTTTTAAACTTATGAATTTAATATATATAATAATGTAGGTATATAAATGATATTATAATAACTATTCGACTTAATCAAAACATTGCATTGATTGAATTAATTTTTGGTAAATCAAGAACGTTTAAGAATGCTGGATATATAAATATATGGTAGAAATAAAATTTATACTTATCAAACTTATCATTACATCATATTTAATAATTAAACTTTCGCACATTTCAACACAAATGGGAAAAAGGTGTAGTCAAATTGTAGAAAGTTGCTTGTTCATTAATAAGTTTAAAAATAATTTAGATTTAAGTATGTAACTAAAGTTTACTTTCAGAATTATGCAGGTTTTCAGTGATTACAAAACCTATTTATTTACAAGTTTTATTAATTTTCCAAATAGCAAATCATTAATGTTAATGAATAATAATCAATCTATGTACATGCATACCTAACACAATATTAGTGATAATAGTTAAGTATGTATAGCCAAATAATGCTACCAATATTTGCAGGCATTAGATAGCATAGCAACGTCGATAATGCATTTATAGGTAACCTAAAGTGGTAATCATTATAAATGATTATATAAACCTATAAAAATATGTAAATATTAATATGTAAGTATGAATATATAAGTCATCAATTTAAGAAATTATCATACTCCTGAATTTGGAAATTCTGTGCACTTTTTGGACGAAATATTTAAATCTTCTTAGGATTTAGTAAGATATGCTAATGCATCAAGACATACAAAATAATTCAGGTATATTGTTTTAATGCCAATTAGCAAATTACTAAATCCTGAGACGATTTAAATATTTTGGCCATAAAGTGCACAGAATTTCTAAATTGAGGAGTATATTAATGTTTTTATTTGGTACTATACAAAAAACAACTTTGTTGCTGTATTACCCAATTACCATGATCAAAAATTAAATTATTTTATACAAAAGAAAAATAAAACAAAAACGATTTTGTACAAAATAATTCAAAGAAAGTTTTTAGCTTAAGAAAATTCATCAAATATGTAAATGTATTTATCTATTCAACACAACCAGCGTTAACGACCAAATAATAATTCTTTTTAACGAACCGATGGTGCTTTACGAGCTCATCAAAAAAATCGTGAAAAGAAACTTCAAAAATACAACGATTATTAAAGCATTATTAAACTCAATTTGTAAAAAGAAAACTTTGACAATGTATTATGCAGTGAACGTATAATTTAATTAAGTTAACCATTGAAAGATAAAAGTGTATCTTGCCTAAATGTAATTACCATAAATCTAATATTATATTTTTGTTCGTACTATGCATATAACTATGTATAAAACATTGAAATTATAAGGAAAAATCAGTTTGATGAATTAATAGGATAAGCGTGTTGGTATTGGTAATTCAAATTTAAACCTTGGATCTTAAGGTAGAATAGAATATTTGTAAGTATTGCTTATTTATAATTTCTCATTGTTTAAAAATAATATTAACAATTGCATTTTAAAGATTTAAAAATAATTAATTCAATATGAATAGGTAGTTATATTAACTTAAATATTTTACTAATGATTTCATGATTTCTATAAAAGATAATGGAAATATGTAATTTAAACAAACATAAGTGTTTAATAAGTACATTTAATTAATATAAAATTGAGTAGGTTAGTCATAATTACTTATTAAGATAATAATAGAAAAATGCGCATTGTTACATTTCATCTTATAATTAAGTAGAATAGTATTTAATCTAAAACTTACAATTAGGAGATCAAAGCAATCAAAGCATTTCTCAAAAGCATTGATGTACAATCCTCATTGAATCAAATGTTATTAAATGAAACAATAGTAGTGTCACTTTACAATCTGTATTGTTCAAAGCCACATGTTTAATTAATAAATATAGAATAAAATAATTATAAATGTACAATTTATTTTATATTGCATAAGCTCCACGTTTTCCAGAAAGACCATCAAATGTAATCTTTAATTTAAACTTAACCAAATCACAAAACTATATTTAAATGCCCTGACATCATCAGATCATCAAGGTTAATATTTTACCAACAATATAAAAAATTCCGATGTTGAAGATCCCAAGTTTAGTAGCTTTTAAAGTTTTACATTGCCCCACATCTTCAAGCCCTATTCGAGTACTTTGAGACTTTGAGGTGCATCAAAGTCAAGCTTCAAGTTATTGTGAAGGGAGTTTGTCGTGAGGAGTTGGGTTAATTATGAACAAGTTTTGTAAGGACGAGCGTGTCGTTTCGTCTCATTTCATTTCATGAGTTAATGAGAGATAAAGAGGAAATTAAGAATCGTTTAAGAATTTTCTTCTTGGGAGATTTATTTGGGGATAAGAGATGGCCGGAATTGATATAAATATCTTTCTCTCCTTCCATTGATGAATGAATGGAGACCGTGAGGGAAGCCGGACACTCTTGAGGTTCAAGCGAGGAAACTCAAGCACCTGTCGATTGACGCATTGAGGAATCAATACATAAGGAACTTTATCACACGACCTTCAGACGACGCCGCGGATCCTGTAAATTCAACATTATTTAAATTCGACCTTAGAGCAAAGGATGAGTTCTCGAATCAACTACGAGACGATTCATCGTACGCTTGGTTAGATTCAAAGTCGGCGGTATGGACGGCGGGGGAGTGAAAGTGCTCACGGGGGTCGACACATTCCACCTCTTTTCATTCATGAAGAATTGAATGAGTTCCGGAACTCAACCCAGATCTTCTTCTTCCAACACTCATATCTCCACTACTAGTAGGTCCTTGACCTCAAAAGAATCTCTCAGCTGTCTCCCCACTTACACACATCCTCCCTACCAGCCCCCCGCACTTTCTTCCTATCAATATTCATTCCTCATTGAGGTTTTTATTTATTTACACAGAGTTAATGGCTCGGCTCATTAAATCTCCTCAATTTGGAAGAACAAAGTTTTTTATTCTCCTAATGTATTTTATCCTATTCAATTTACAATTTGCTCAAATGCCAAATGAATAGAAAATTATAGTTTACAAATTTTTTAAGCCTGAGTTCAAGACTTTTTGTCTGAAATCAAATTAGATGAAATGAACTCCTTGTGTGGAAATTGGGCTGTTGAGGAGCTGACGGATTTTTTTCTTTTCTGCTTGAGGGATCTTGTGGAATGCGGTAGAACAGCAGCAGTTGAAAAGAAGAAAACACAAATTCCTCTAATCCTCCATATAAATCCTCTATGATAAATTTCCCAAAGAACCATATTCAAACTAAATGAGTTCAAATGATGAGGAAACAAATGTGATTTTTATGTCTCAAAACCTCCGTCCTTCCAACAGCTGAGAAAGAATACCCTAAAGGATATGAATATGAGATTCCAGTCAAACTCCACATGGTTACCTAATACCTCAGTCGTAAATGTTCATTGGGCTTTTAAATGGCCATAAACAAGCGCGAAAGGGAGTAGGAGGCCTATTGGCGATGTAAAGGAATAAAGTTTGGTTAATTGGAAGAAAGGACCGAAATTCGGGGGATGAGGACAAGTAGGGCAATGATGAAGTTAGGGAAAGTTGTATGATTCATTCCATCATAGGACCTTATTCGACTCGGGTTTTGTAACATTGGCAGAAGGGAGAAGTACAGGTTCGCACACACACACATCCTGTTCAATGGTGAAGGCGCAGTGAAACTCATTTGCCTGCATCCGCATCCTACTAACGTCCTCGAACCCCCTCCATTAGAAATACACTACAAACGCCTACTGACATTAAGAGTTGAACACGTTGCGGCTTCATTGCTCCACTTCCACCACTTAAACACGAGCCTCTACCATTTGACAAGACTTTTCTATTACAGTGCTCTCTTATGGCTTATAAGACTTGTCTCAATAGCTGACGGGCTGAACAAGTCAATGGACATTTGTTCAAATAGATACTTGTATTATGGACACTGCGCCTTTTAATTGCAATCTTTGAGCGTATGCGTCGCGTAATTAATGGAATGTGAGTTTTGGGGTAGTTGAAGTCAAGGAATTTACTCGGGCTTATGGGCCGAAATATGCAGACTTGAGTAGTGAAGAATTTAAATTTCGATGCGGCAATGTTATGGGTGTGATGGCGGGGGAGGGCGGCGGACTGAGGAAGACGAGGTTTCGCAGAAAAGGGAGTGAATGGGAAAAAAGTAGAGACCGGATCCGTTTGTTGAGATGCATGCATTGCGGATATAACCCAAATTCTCTCGTCCTAGAACCCTTCTCCGCCTTCTGCCTCAACGTCAGTCGAGTCCTCGTAATGCAGGAGAATGCACAACACTCACCTGTCCTCATCTCTCCCCAAACCATTTCATTCATTCACTTAAGGCCTCAACCTCCTACTTTCTCAAAACTAAGGTGTCTTCATCTCTCTCCTCTTCTCAATGAGAAAAACCGAAAAAAATCCCCGTTTTCAACAAAAGGTAAAACAAATTATCTCTCCTTACATTTTAATATTTAGTCACTTGATAATTGTTCAAAATTGTTAAGTTCGGGCATGAAAGAAATTTTTGCCAAGCTGTGAAGTTTAATTTTATATTTTGTTCACAATTTGTTTTGATGATGTTCATGAGTTCATTGAAGACTGCGTATCTTAAGCATGATCCGTTGGTTATTCCTATTGATCAAACTCAAAGTTAGTGATGTGGGAACAGGCTTACCGGCGTCCGTTTGAGGTTTCTCCTTTCGCCCCTGTCCGGGCAAGTGAGTACGAGCGAAGGTCCCACGTGGCCGGGCTTTTGGTAGGTCGGTGGGACTTTTGCCCGTATTCCACTGCCTTCAAGGCTCCGACCTGCAAATTCTTCAATCTCTCTTCCTCCTAATTTACTATTTTCAAATTGTATGTTTTTAAAGGTGAAAACTCCATATTTATTAAAAATTATTAGTTTTATAAAATAGTCATTGTAAGAGAGCTACGCTGTAGGTAATTATTCATCATCAGATACTCATATAGGCAACACAAGGTTTGAGGAATCTTGAGCATAAGAATGGAATGCATTTCAGAATATTCAGAAAGGGTTGAGTTGTCTGTATAAGGTGACTCTCGTGCAAATTGTGAAAATTCCCCCATCAAACCACAAACGCATTTGAGTTCATTCTTGAGCTCATAACTATAAATATCTTTAGTTGTGTGTAGAGGGAAGCTGGGGTCAATTAGTACAGTTTTATAACATTGTGCTATAACTCTTTAACGGATTGTTTAATTTACAATTAAATTAAACCATTTAAACAACTACTTTAATCCAAAGTTATATTGATATTTAATAAGAAATTTGACTTAATTAATTCAAATAAATTAAATTCCAATTAAATAAGTAATTTTATCTCAACCGTACCCATTATTGGTACAATTGGGACACTTTAATATTTAGTTAATAATTTTAATTAACAAACAGCTTCGCATAAATTTTTTATAGTTCAAATAATCTTTCTTGAACCAATTTAAAATCGTTTAAAAAACGGAGGATAGTTTCCAAGAGATTTTGCTTACCAACTAATTTGATTTCTTTTTCTTCATTTTTGACTTTTCTTCGCATTTTTTATTTCGAAATAACTTTATTTGATATAACCTAAGGTTGGAATTTGTCAGAACAATTAGGAGACAGAGTGAGAAAAACTATTCCATTGGATTTACATAAATATATCAATTTGGCAGAAATAACTATTGTGTTAACATTGTCCCAATTGTGCCCAAAAGACTTTGATTAACATTTGATTTAATATAAACTGACTTAATAAATTTTAATGTTGTTGAAATATAATCATTTTAGAATATTCAAATAACGTAATAAACATTTACTAGCCTTAATTTTTAATTCTGATGATTCTAGTCAAATTTTAATTATAATTTCATTTCTTGGGATTTAATGTTGTTAAAATAAAGATTTAATTTTAATTCAATTTATCTTTCATTTTTAAACTTGGTAGACTCATTCTTTACAATTGTGTGGTATATTATAATTTTTTACATTCCAAAATTTTAAGTGCAAGTGTGTTAAATTAAGCTTGTTCCAACTGTACCCTTTCCAAAATGACCCCAGTTTCCCCTACTATACAATGTGAGTGCATGTATTGACTTACATTCATCATTTTTATATCTTTTTTGTTTCGATGTTCATCATTCTAAATTCCTATGCATACTTTTAATTAACGAACAGACTATTAGCATAGTCTTTGCTATTTATTCGTATGTATAGTTTATGTATTTAAATTAGTGTTTTATCTATTTATAAATATTTTAAATAAAGCACTTAATTGTGTTAAAATCAAGTAGCTCCTGAAAATTTGTTAAGTTATTCTAACTAAGATATAAATTTATAATATTCAATCGTGTAAATTGATATTCTTACTTGTAAATAGTTATGACGAAATACTTTCGGCTAATTTTTTATTGAAATATAAAATTAAAAAATAAGCATAATATGAATAATTATTAATAAGTATACATATACTGTTAATAAGTAATATATGAAATAATATTTTTACTATTTGAATGAAGTCAATTGTTACAAAAATCTATCTAGAAAATCTATCTAGTATCTATCTAGAAATCTATCGTATCTAGAAAAATATTAATTTAATCATATTGATGAATAGTTTTTTGTCAATTTTAATGCTCATTGTTAATTAAAACATGTGCATCTGCATACCCACAAATAAAGTCTGGTATAAAAAGTTAGATATTTAATTTAAATTTCCAAATTGTTAAATTCCACTAATAATTTTGAAAACAAATCAATAAAAATAAATGGTAATGTGCATAAGTACATACACAGTGTATGTATGTATTTAAAAGTAAATAGGCGTGAAAAAATGTAACGTGTAACTTGCTCAATACAATACTATTAGAAAATACAATTAAAATTAATCATTATCTTTAGTGGTCAAACTTGAACTGACATAGAGGATTGAAAATCATTAAGTTTTTTGACATCTACAATTCCTATATATGTTCAGATATGTTTTTAGATAATTTACTATGTATATAAAATTCCATTTACTCTGAGGGTTTTTTGCACTTTAAAAAAACACTTAACGCTTTTTTAATCATTTAAAATGTTTTTTTATCAAGAATTAATAAAAAAGATTAGAATAAAAAATAACAAATTCACTTCTTCTCGAATCTTCTCCTAATGCCATTTTTTTAATTTTAGACAATTAAAATTTTACTTATTTTGTTTGGAAATAAAATATATTTATGAACGTTATGAATGTGCATTGAATTGAATTAGATGCGTGTCTCTTCTTATTCTCACGAATTTAGGATTACCTTCGATAAATAATGTATATGTAGGTACATACCTATATATATCTTTATCTTTTGGGAAGATGTAACAATTTTATTAATATATAAGCATATTACAAATTTCGCTATATCTCTATTCTATGTACTATATTACTTATGCTATATATTGCATTTACAATACTTATTCCTAGATATAAGGTCAATCGACTAATGGACCTATATATTCGCATGATGAAGTCTTAGCAATTTTTTTAGCTGAATGCATTGACATTGTAGTTGTTAAATATGAAAAATTCTAACACATTTGTACTTAAAATGTTGCATTGTTTAATTAAATAATATAGCAGTTTCAAAAATGGATAATATGGTTATATAAAGCAAATATCCTCAATTTTGCCAACTCTTATCATTCAGTTGTTAAAAATATCAAATTATATCATTCATATTTTAATAATACATTTTTGGTTTTACACAGGGCTAGTTCAAGATATTAGCTAATCAAAACTTGTTTCTTTTAAAATCCCACGAAATTGAAATGCCAATTAAGGAATAAGCTATTGAAATGCATGGTCAGATAAGGAGTGAAGATTTAAATTGTGAAGGTATGGGATAGAATTGAAGATAGTCGTAAGATGAAGAGAGGAAACAAGGTCTGAATTTATTGTGTGAGGGAGCATGCGGGAGGAGGACGCAGGATCGTTGCCCGGATGACTTGAGGCTCAAAGGGGCTCCAACGAGGGGAAATCAGCTCAGTCCCCTCATGAGGATGAGGAAAGTCGGGCGAAAGCGAACGAGGGTCAAGAGGGAGCATGGGCCAATGTGGAGGCGAACGGCCGTGTTTGGCCTCTTCGTCTTCGGCCTGTACTTCGTCCTCCTCACGTCCGTCTCCTACCTCGCCGTCTCGCATGAGAGAGGAAGAGGAAACTTCCTCCACGCCCACATCTTTATCAAGGTAAATAAATACTCTCAAAGTGGGGAAAATTTAAACTTTCACTCAACACGAAGTCGTCACTCACTCACCTTCTTCGATAACACATTGACACTCGAACCGTCAATACATGAAATTCCCATGTCATCCAAGTCCCACTTCTCTCCACACATGCATGACCTTTGGATCAAAGATTAAAGAAATGCTGAATAAAGCCAACCATTGTCTCTTTCAATTTCATCAATACTCCGAGCAGCACATTTGGAGATAAGAAGAGCAAAAGGGCTAATTAATCCATCCAACCACACCTAAACATTTCACTTCCTAAGTTATGGATATTTTGTATTAGACCCCAAAGCCTTTGACTTTTCTCTTTTCCAATCACTTCCACATGGAGATGAAAGTGACATATGTGACGTAAAGGCGGAACTCCTGTGCTTTAATGCCATGCTAACTTTGGGGCCGCAGGAAACTCGGAATAGAATGTGAGTAAACAAAGGGGCTTTTGATTCAACAGTATTATGGTAAGCGTGTTCGGAGCGGGATTAAAGGGAAACTTTTAATGCTTTTACTTTCACCTTCCTCGCTTCGGCCTATTACTCAATCCAACAAAAGGAAAGGACATAAGGACAATGCAATTCCATACTTACATACGATGATCTTGCTACTCTTACACAACTATATTTTACGACCGTTGTTCTTAACTTCTAGCATTCAAACAAATGTGCCTATACATATACTTATTCTTACATAAATACTTGTATGCTTTGCATATGTATAAGCTAGGCATATACATAATAAGTAAAAGAAAGCTTACCATTTTAAGGATATAGATATAGTTTCCACTCGCGCATACATATATAAATAAGTATATTCCTTATATGAAAGCTACTTGAATATATTCTACAAATGTATCATATACTTTTACACATGAATGAAAACGTATCGGAACCAAGGCTATATAATCATTTGTTAATTAGCTAACGCATAAATCTAAGAATAAACAATGTTTACCTAACCTTTATTTAATGAGCTTAAGGACATACTTAATTTGAATATAATGTTAGGTAAGAATATTTATCTATTCATACAATGCATAAATAAATATATTCGCTACTCTATGTCCTGCTGTAGAGACTCGCCATCTCACTCGGCGATGTTATAAATATTAAAGAAGACTTTTGTCTATCACAGGGGTGTTGTAAACGTAGTGAAAGACCTACGAGGGTAAATAAAACCTTCAGGACAAAGTCAAGATCTTGTTTATTGGTAGTAAAAAGCTCCAAGATAAAATGAATAAAAAAACTTTCAAGGAAAGATAATCAAATTAAAAGCTTAAATGAAAAGATGAAAATGAAGAGATTAAGTCAGGGTCTATGAGAATAATAAAGTTGAGAGGATGGTGGGGCTTCTTGAGTGAGCGAACCAGTAACGGTCTTCTCCACGTTTCCAGCTAATGGAGAAAAATTTCTTTCACCGTCGGATCGATCTCTTTTTCTCGAGAGCTTTCAAATCTCTTGCTTGTCTTCGTTAGGTCGAAACAACCGAGTTTCTTTTCGACTCAAACTTGGCAAAAGAAAACTTTTATTTATCATTTCATAAGAAAAGATTCCCTCACACTCACCCGGTTGACTTGAACGAATTCGATTATCTAAAAGATAGGCAAAAGGTCTTTGCCATAACTCGCCTATTTGAGTCTTATACACAAATAAGGATGGATGGGTCTCAAATTCCCATTCAAAGTCCTATTCAAAATCCTAATCATATTCAATGTCCAAATCGGAAGGGAAATGGAAATGGTAAAAAGAAACTCTCCCAACTTCCAAGCTCAATAACCAAATGTTTACATAAAAATTCCCATTTTGTATCATTTTAACCTTTTAAATTCCTTCCAGCGTGAACTTTCAAACTCTTCAAACAATTTCCTTTTTGCCAATTTAATTGAACACTTCGTTTAATGTTAATTGACGAGGTAAAGGAGCACTTGATGGCATTTTAAGGGAGATACAAAAGTTTTAATAAACTTGAGTTTGAGTGCTTTTAATTAAATTCCCTCCTAAATGAAACTCGTTAGAGCAAAGTCCTCCTAATTAAAGTGGATGATGATGAACACAAAAAATTCAGTTTTTATTGCATATTTACATAATATCTTCCCCTGTAACTTATTAGTGAAATTAATTAATTACTATGAACTAACTCATATTGTTTAATATGAGAATACATTATATGATATGGAATGGTTCATTTTAAAAAGATTAAACTCCCACCCGTTTCATATAAAAACGAACATAAAAAAAGCCCTACCTATATAAATATATACATATCTACGAACATGGGGAAAAATTTTATGGAATTTTATTCATCGAGGGTTCCTGATGGGAAAGTAGGTTAGGAAAGTGAAATGCAAATACGAGGGAACGAACGAGGAACGAACATTTGTTTTTTCATTGATCTTCTCCCTCAAAGTTGTCTTTTCTTCAAATTCTCTTCATGTCGATCTAAAGACTTTCCCAGTTCACTTTTTTTATTATCCCCTCCACTTTCTAGGAACAATGGTAGAATTATGAAGAAACTTTTCTTCCTCGTGAGTGGAATAGAAATTTTTTTTAGATACACATATATAGGAAAATATCTGAAATACACAGCATAAAGGTATTTTCATCCATAGCCATATATGGTATAAGATGATGATGAACATAAGTACAATATTAGTACCCTAATCCCCCGCCGATTAGACGCGTCTTATAGAGTAAATTTCGGCACCTTAATGCGGCTTATTGTGAGGGCGTCTTACAAACGAGGGAGTTTTATATAGCAAATACATAGGAAGTACTATTTATATATGATTTATATATGCGGCTTATAACCGAGGGCGTCTTATAAGTGAGGGCGTCTAATCGCCAAGGACTTAGTGCACATTTAAATTCAATTTGTATAAGATACGTTACATAGATATATGCATATATTTGTACGTACTTTATAAATACTACCAAAGCTTATTGGATATATTTTACATACATAGCGGCGGACCATCCAATTAGCAAGTTAATGTGTTCGTTTCAACATGTAGTTTCAATTAATAGACCTTACCTTTGATTAAAACTTTAAATAACTTTTGTGCTTCGACGTTTGATACGTATTAAAGTTAATTTTTAAAAAATTAGAGAAGAATTGAACATTAAATTGATAGAAAACCTTTTGAGTTGCATAATGTTTCATTTACTTAATAAATATACTGAGTCAAAATATAAATTCACTAAGGTATTAGATGAAAGGCTAAAGGAATATTTCAAAATAATTATATAAACTTGATTAATGAATATGAATGAATTCAAATTCTAGACAGAAAAATTCTCAAATGAAAAAAAATCTCTATGTAATGACATTTATGATCATTCTCAAAGTTTTTCTCCCCAAGTAAAAGTTTGAGGAGAAAAAGTTTGGTGGATATTAAGCTTTCAATTGCTTATAAAATTTATTCATATATGAGAGCATGTATCTCCGTCGGATTCATTCACGTGAAAGAAAAGTTCTCCTGTATAGTGGGAGAATTTCTTTTTTATATTGAATATGATTTCCAGAACGGATCAATGGAGAGTTCGAGTGGAGGAAGTAAAAGCAATGGGACTTTCCGTGGTGGAACCATCACAATAGACGGCGGGGATTTAAGGTACAGCTTACAGCAAAGAACGGATTCCGGCCAAGCGACGGATTTGGAAAGAAGTCGAACAATCTTCAAATGCGTTCCCGTCCATTATAGACAACTTCCTGGAAAGATCGTAGCACTCGCGAGTTTTCCAGGTTAATAAACATCTGCATTAAAATACTTTTCGTATGCTTATTGTCTTTTAATAGCAACTTACATGTTATTTAAACTTGAACGAATTACCTATTTAGTAGTGGTTGTGGGTATACCAACATTAATAATTTTGTGAATTTTAAATTTATACCAAATGAATTATTGTTTTCATAGGAAGCGGAAACACATGGCTGAGATACCTTATACAATTGTCAACAGGTAATTTTGCGCATAATTTACTCATGCATTCAGCTCAGGTGTAATGAATAAATAGTAAATGGGGCAAAAGGACACTTAGCCATAAAGAAACTCATGAGGATTAATTGAATGGGAAAACTCCGCTCGTAATTTTCATTTTCTCTTCTGGGTAATGAAAAAATTTCTTTGGGAGATTTTGAGAGACAAAGAAGATTTGGAATGGAAAAGTTAAGGGAAATTGGTTAAAAATTTATAAAAAAAATAGGAAGAAAATGCATTGGAGCGTTTGGGCTTTTAATTCTCGAGCCTTTCCATAATTTTCTAGACGTTTAAAAATGTAGTAAGTAGTTGAGTAGTTTGGATCTTCGTGGGCCAACCCTCCCTTGTTCTTCACTAAGTGTGGAATTACGTGTTTGGATGTTAAATCTTTCTAGAGTATGTAATTTATTATGTTGAGTGAAGTGCTTTCTCCTATTGATTTTAACCCAGAAACCTTCTCAATGAATTTTGACTTTATAGGAATATTCACGGGAAGCGTGTATAAAGACTTGGCCCTTCTCAGAAATGGGTTCCCGGGTGAAAGCATTACCAATGGCCTTGTCATCACCGTCAAAACTCACGAATCTGGCCCAGGAGTCCGTGCTCAGTTTGATAAAGCGATTCTCCTGGTTAGGAAGCCGTCCGAAGCCATTTTAGCAGAATTTAACAGGAGAGCAGCAGGACACATCGGCCACGCTGGTCAAGACAAATTCACTCGAAATTCAGGAAATTGTAAGTAATCAGTTGATTGTAGTCAATCAATGGAAATTCTGTTATATAATAAGTCAAAATAAAAATTCCCTGCTTAAGCTTGCTTAATAAACATGGGGAGTTAAACATACAGAGAGACGAGATATCGAATTAATAAAGATTTGATTTCCCAAGATTGGTCCCAGTTCGTGTCACAGAAGGCTAAATCTTGGACGGAAACCAATCTTGATTGGATTGAGAGATTCAAGGGTCCTTTGATCATCATCATGTATCACAACCTAGTTCAAAATACGCGCCAAGAACTGAAGAACATTTTAGAATTCCTTCAGGTCGGTGGACTCACACCAAGAGTAGAAATACACAGGGAGCTAATAACGATCGCTTCTGGTCGGAGAACAATTCTAATTGTTTAAACATCCTTTGCAGGAGGATTCAGGGAACATGACGTGCATACTCGAGCACAAAGAAGGGATTTACCGACGAAGAAAGAAACGGAGCCAATTTAATCCCTTTACTCCTCGGATGGAGCTATTCCTCCTTAACCAAGAGAAAATTGTTATAGCGGCCATTGCGAAACGAACCTCTTCCTCCGCCTACCACTTTCTCTCAACCAAGTAGTCTGGTGAACCAGTGAACAAGAGCCAATCCATAAGGACATGTACAAGGAATATGTACAAATATGAGATCTATTCAATCAAAATTCAAAGTATTTATTGCTTGAATAGCGAGCTTTGACCATAAATGATGTTTTGAGTTTTATCAAACTTCTGGTTTAAGTTTTATAAATATCACAATGCTACAAAAGTGCTCTCGTATTTACAGAAAGTTCATACTTACATACATATATTTGCTTCTCAAATTGCAAGTTTTCATGTTCATTTTAGAAATGTATAACGTTATTATATATATAATATTATCAAATCTTGCCTCAGGTAGCCATCATGTTCGATCCAACTAATGCAAAACAGATCCGACATGATTTGATTTATAAATGGAGATAGGGAGGCAATCATTTTAACCTTCCTTCAAACCAAGAAAATATTGATGGAAAATTGAAAAACTTTTATAGAAATTTACACTTTTGCTATATGTACTATACTAGCAGCATTTCTTAATAAGTGCTATTATATTTAGGAAACAATAAATTATTGAATCTTTAAACTTTATGTTCACTTAATGTTTCAATTAATAAAAAGTTTAACGATTTTAGTCGAAAGTCTCGAAAGGTTATTCTCCCCAACAAACACCGATAGTTTACAACATAGTTACTGCAACGTTTACGAGAAATTTTACATTCACGTTGATTTTGTCGCCCTAAGTAACGTTGATATCAAGTTACAACGTAAATTTTTGCTTACAACAACATTGCAGTAAGTTTACTGTTTGGTTACAGATAGTTGCACTTATAGTTGACTTTAGCGCTACATTTTAGTTCAATGATAATGATGTTAAATAGATATATTCTGTGCCAAAAGTGAGGAATAAATTTAATATTTTAAATCCATTTTTCACCAATTTTTTATTCTTTGAATGAGGCGTTATGTAATAACTTTCTTAGAGTGTCTGAGCCTCTTGAGAGTGCCAACGAGGAGCGCAAAGTCGAAGGTATCCGGGGGTCGAAGTTGTAGTCGTTACGAGCAGCCTGGTTGTGTTGCTTCTTGTTCAACACCTTGTAGAAGCAAATTTTACCTTTCGTAAAACTCAACATGAAGGGATGAGATGAAAGCGTGTATCAACTTGCGCATTGAAGATTTGTGTGCAGTTTTTAGTCTAATCTACTTCGTACACAATAGAACCAAAATGTAACGTTGACGTCAACTATTCCATTTACTAGTATTTTACCAGTTATTTAAAAACCTTATGTAACTCTGATGTATATGCTATTTATCAACGGATAATTTGTAATATTTTATGATTTAATTGTAAGGTTATATTAAGGTTGCATTCAATTAATTGGAACAATTGTAACGAGAATGTAACTTTGAGCCGTTGTTGTGAATTATAATGTAAAGAATGTGTGCTTGTTGGGTCACTTAAATCGGTTAACCACGTCGGGAGATTTAAATAGAAATACTTATTATGTGTTACACTGATCCGATTTCTGGCTTTTATTATGCACATAAGCAAAGAACTAAAGGTCTAAATAGACTCAGAGGCGTATCTGTAGGATAGAAGTAGGGCTGAAAAGACTAATAAATACATAGTACAAGTGTACAAGTGGTATATATTACAAGTGCTCATCTAGGAATGCTCGAAAGGAATTTAGTAGATGTTATAAAAGAAAAAAGAATTATACATAGGCAATCAAATAGCATCAAAAGTCAGATCTCTCTTAATTATGTATACCTAGGAATAAAGGTTGTTACATGTGATAATAGAAAACAATGCAGAGTTCTTAACAACTTGAAGAATTAAATATGATGTAAATATATATGTATAGTTTATAAAAGATTCATGGTGTCTACCAAATAATATATCCTAAATATTGATTTTTAAGTTAATTAAAATGATGCTAAATAATGAACAAAAACAAATTCAATGTGAACTGCTCCTATATCTGCACATTCATATTTAATTTTAGAGTATTTTATTATAATAACCTGCTGAAATGCACTTAAGGGTAAAAGAAAAACATAATAAATAAATAATATAAAGTAAACAAAAATTTATATTATTTTATACCGTTTATAATTTTTGCACATTTTATGAGTTAATATACATACATGTATGTAGTAAAATTACAATCAAAAAGTGTTTCATTGAAAACTACATTTGCCAAACATAAGGAGATCAAGTGATCGAGATATAGATGCATGTAAATATATCTAAATAGTTTTGTATTAAAATATAAATCATATATAAAATAATTATTTGCTCATATAATGTAAAATTTTTTAGCATGAGCCAAAAAGTAAGATAACTAAGTAATAGTAAATTAATATGTAGTACCTACATATTTATAATAAGCATACCTCTATTTAAGCTTTAACATTATGTATAAACAATTGTTCTTGTAAAGTAGATAGTTCATTTCAAATAAATAAAAAGCGTAAATCGAAAGAAGAAAAGAATTCAAGCCAAATGAAATTTAATGCGGTTTGAAGATTAACAAGAGAATGAAAGATGTTGCATTACCTAATAAAGTATTTAAAAAATTACTTAAATAATTAGTCTTTATACTTTTTAGTTTGCTATTGTTAGAAAAGTTTGTATTCATTTTAATTGTATTAAAAATTGAATTCGGGTTTATGAAATTTAAAAATATGAAATGTAAATGCACGATGGCATTAATGGAAAAATGAGAAAAATTCATGAAAACGTTATTTTTTATTTAATGTATCTGTTTGACAATATTGTACTGGCGATTAATCATAATAATTTTAATATATTACCTATGTATATGAATTAATTATTATGTATATGTATTCTTTTCGTTTTATTCCAATTAGAACTCGATTTCACATATAATAAGTATAATATTTGTGTGCATTGTTAAATCAACATTAATCTTAAGTACAATGATAAACATCCTAATTTATTAGAATAAATGCATAATTACAATTATGTTCTTCAAGAATTCAAACAATTCCACTATGATTTCCTTCATTTCATCAAATTACCATATTAGCTCATATATCTTATCGCTAGTAGGAACATTCAATTAAACAATTGAATTTGGTAAAACTAATCGTTAAATTGAATTCCTCCACACGCTCTTTTTGGCATTATACCGCTTGAATTGAGGTAGAACTTCCATAATTTATTCTCATGTATATCTTTTGTATTCATAGTAAATGACAGTAATAATTATTATTTCATTAAATGCTTATTGTAATTTACATCTCGAATCTCGATTCAAGTTCTGCTAGTCTTCGCATCTTGTGGATTACCATTACGAGGAATTCTGAGCAAATATCACAGCTCAATTTTATTTAAAATAGTCTTACTCACTAACTAATAATTACTCGAAGGATTAAAAAGAGGGAAGTAATGAAGAGACTCTAATATTAAATTTGACAAAAAAGTTGAAGAAGAGATTTAGGAATAAGTATTAGGAATAAGGTACGCGATGACTAACAAAGTTCAAAAGGAATGTTTTCGTAAAAGGATGGAATACTTGCTCGGGCGAATTCCCTTGCATGCCACTAAGTAAACGCTTATAAAATGCAATTTCGTATTTAACAAGTGATTCAATAATTCAATCTTTTGTAAAAGTAATAAGATTTTGTATGAATAGCTTTTACATAATACCTAATATTTAATAAGTAGGTCTACTTGAATTTCAAAATACTATACATAGTAAAAATTCTATAATTCAGATTTAGCAACACATATATGTAAATAAGAAACATAAGCCAAATATATTAATTTGAAACTGGAGTAATAAGTTAAATGAGAATAGTTTTTGATAACCTACACATGTATTAATTGTAATGCCAACTAAATGTAAAAAGTTAAAAATATTCTTGCCACTGAAGATCTTGTCAAATATTCGTTTATAGGATGCAAAGAACATGGTTATTATTTACACTTTTCTATCTATCAACCAAAGTTTTTGACTAGTCATTATTGGTAAATAAAACTTGGAAAAGTTGATTAAGTGAATAAAAGAATGAGCATGGTATAGATGTGATCCAATGGAATATACAGGGTGGTCCAGCGTTAAGGCTTTTTTCTCAATCTCTCATAACTTTATACTTTTTTATTCTGAATAAACTGATTCAATTCCTACCTAGATATATATTCTCATTTTTCTGAAAAATAAGAACTGGTTTACCTAAGGTAAAATTGATTGAGGTAAGTCTTTTTGCTAGATTAAAACATTTAAAATGCAATCCTTTTCATGAAGGGAAAAGAGAACAATAGAGGTGGATTCGGTAACTCATTATAATTAGTATTACATTAAAATTAA
Source organism: Neelides sp. FZ-2019 (assembly GCA_009869795.1). Classification (NCBI taxonomy): domain Eukaryota; kingdom Metazoa; phylum Arthropoda; class Collembola; order Neelipleona; family Neelidae; genus Neelides; species Neelides sp. FZ-2019. The sequence continues at coordinate 27,635 of VJMY01000530.1, read as the reverse complement.
CATTGATTTAAAATTGGCTCATGCAGAAGAAATAATCATTTTTCTAATTAATTAGACTTTAAGAAATATAAATTAGTACAAAAAAATTCTTGTAGTATTCAAGGATCTTTTAGACTAAATAGAAGAAAAAAACAGTAGCATTAACCTATCATTTTACAGATCATTCAACTATTGAATGTAAATAGCTAATAAATAATATTAGGTAAGAATATTACAAATACTACCTGCCTACATAAGTATAATAAGTAGACAAATAAACTCGTAAAATAAGATCTACATTTCCAACAATAAGTATCTTATTTTATTTATGTACCATATGTTTGACTTATCAGTGGATTGTCTTTATTTCTTAAATCGACTAGCTTATTAGTATTCAAATTAAGCGAACGGTAAATGAGATTAAATGAATACTTTCAGTTTGAATCAACTCAATTGTAATACAAAACCTCAAAGTTGGATTTTTCGTTAATGTTAGCTTAAGGAAAATTATTTCTTTACAATATATAGATAATGTTGCTAATTATCGTAGAATAGTTATAATTATGATTTAAAAATATTAGCCCATTAAAAGTAAGATAACTAAATGGAACCTTAAGAGGTGTGACTTATTGTGAGAAACCCCCACATGTTGGTATGTACTTATTGTTAGTACTAATAAATATTAAGTACCCTAAAGTATTATCTTATGTTAAAGGAGTATATTCCGGGTTAACTATTTAAATCGTTTAACACGGCAAATTCCAATATTTGAAAAAGCCTTACTTAAACAAATAAAAAATAGTTATTTCTCAAATAAAAAAGATATTGAGGTAAACAAGTAAAACACTTGAGGTAAAGAACATGTATTTATATTCCTAAATCTGTGTCCAATCTTCCGGCTGTCTAAAGAAATAGGCAAATACAGATAGAATGCTTTATTACTACGCAGTACACGCACATTTAAACAAATACAGGAAAACGATTACTCTTCGTAACTTTCATACATTACACTGTCCAATGCAGATGTATTGCGTAAAATAACTCATCAAAATATGAATTTAAGCAAAATAAATGTTGAATAAATGCCATGTTATTAAAGAGTCAATATAAAGTAGTATACATACATGTGTGTTTATATAAATGACTCGTTTAAATAATTACAATTTTCTCTATTTATCATTATTAACTTATAAGATATATCTTACCCATTAGTTTTCTCATTTAAATGCATACAAGGCCTCGTTAAACTCTTAATTTACTTTTAGTAGATAATTTTTTGTATATTGCATATAATAATAATAGTATTTCTTTAACTAGATATTATTAATTCTTTCAATATTACGTATTTATATATGCATTCTTATCATGTAGCCAAAATTTATGATTATAGGCTAATTTATAAGTAAAATTCTTCCTGATTAGTGATTGGAACAAGGCACTTGGTTTGATCAAGTCAAGAACCAGATCAGTTCAAATCCTCCTTATTATTATGAAAGGAAAGATAAAGAAGGAAATTAAGAAGAGAAGGATAAACAGAGGTTCTTATCACGGTTGTCTCCCCAACCTCCATTGCCCTTCTTCAGTCTCATCCTCTTCAAATTCTTCACTTTCCACCACCAATGATGCTTGGTCTGAGTGTAGCGAGCCTCGCGGTAATGCCCGTGGACATCGGGATGCTCGTAGTTTCCGCATTTGAGTTCTCGCGCTTCAGCGGGCTTGATATCTCTTTTCATTCCTTTCTCTATCAAATTAGCCGCATTTGCTGGATTACATGACTTCTTTTTGTGATGAACTCCACTGTGAATTTCAAATTTACCATTATTTACAAACAAAATTACATTTTTATAACTAAATAGTATTATGATCCAAGAAAACAATACTAATAAGGTCAATGTCATTTCATAAATTAAAATACAACAAAATCAACAAAAAAGAGGCTCAAATGAATAAAACAAGATCAATTTAAATGCATTATTTGTGAATAAATGAATGATTGAGTGAGTTTGATAGTAAAAGTGAACAAAAATGCATACCAGTCTCCAATGTGAAAAATTCTTGGAGCTCTTGGATAATAAACGCTGAGCGGCTTAGGGAGGCAATGATATGAAACTTGCAAAATGCTCCAATCCCAATTGTAATCATCGTAATTGCAAAAGGTAAAGCCGCATTTCTTGATTTGACCCCAAAGAGTTCGATTGAAGGCCATGCCCATGTTATGCTTGCTCGAGATCCAATTGGTCACGATGGTCTTGGAACTTGCCCCGCGGAAATTATAAGTTTTGAGATAAGTCCCCAGTGAAATGAGATTACACCCTTGACATTTATTCTGGATCATGTCCGTCTCCATGATGTTGAGGATCCATAGGAAATCCGGAGTCACGTAGTGATCCTCTTCTAAAAACCCCACGACTCCCGTGTAGTTCTGAAGGACGTTGAGCTTCTCAAACATAAAGTTGGCCTTTCCACCACCAATGATGCTTGGTCTGAGTGTAGCGAGCCTCGCGGTAATGCCCGTGGACATCGGGATGCTCGTAGTTTCCGCATTTGAGTTCTCGCGCTTCAGCGGGCTTGATATCTCTTGGACAATCATCCGGACTCTGACCAGGGAAGCTATTCGGATGGAGTTGGATGGAGAAGGGATAGAAAATCTGGATCACCCGTGCGAACTCGATACCTTGAATCACATCGTTGAGTAGGGGTAGGAATAAGTCGTGTGAGAAGACCAGGAGACAATTCTCAATGTCTTGAACACGAGAGAGACTGTCGATGAGGAGCCGGAGATACTCCACCCGCGAATGTACCTGAATCACTATCACAAATGTTCGGCCGTCCACTGGACCGAATTTTTCAAAGTTGAACACATGCTGAGCCTCGTTGAGACTCTCTATTTGCCTCGAGATCGTCTTGATTTCCTCTTCGGATAAAGCACCTGGTTCAGGTATATTGATGAATGCGGGAGTTCCGAGTCGGCCATGCTCTCCGTTCCCGCCGCCCTTGGACTCTTCGCTCTTCTTTTCCGCCTTCTCCTCTGACCCTTCAGTCTTTAAAACGCTGTACACGAACAGACGAATCCAGAATATGGCAACGAAGAAGGCCAAACAAGTCTTGAGACTCTTTCCACACCGGATCATTGGTATCGTAGACATTAGATCATGATGAGCTCGGAGAGTCAACTCCAATACTACTTGTAAAAATCTAGAAATAAATCAAATCAAATTAGTCTATTAATTCTTGTCAAATATCAAATTAACTTCTTTGCATAAAAATTGACAATAATATAAGTGGAAATGTTAAGATTTTCAATGTCACGGCCTTAATAAAAAATTTTACAAATCACTCCACTCTATAAAGAATTTGAAACGGATGAGTAAATTCTAAATTGTTATTAAGTTTGATTATCATTTAATAAAAAATTATATCAGAATTTGTAGACATAAATTATAAATGGTTATTCAGTGATTTCCATTTTGACTCAAATAATTCAAATAATTCCAAATTGATCGCAAGTAAGATTAAAAGTGAAATTGTTTACTTTTAATTCAGCTATACTTAAACAAGAAAATTCAAATGAATTCTAACAAAAATATTTCCTTACAAAAACTTACACTCATTAGATACAGAAGAGGAGCCAATTGTCAACTAATTGTTTTTCAAAAAATTAAAATGGTTAGTGAGTGACGATGTGAAGTGTTCCTTTGGAATGAAACCTCAAAGACTTGGTGATGACTGATGAGTTAATTTCTCATTAGCTCGACATTGGAAGTGTATTTCTCTCAGAAAGGAATGAAAGCTTGAGTAAGGTAGTATAAAATAATTAAGTGATTGGGGTGAAGGACGAGTGACCCTCGAGGTCAAGTCAAAACTGGAGGGTGGGAATTGGAAATTGGGGATTCTCTCCACACAGTCCGCCTTTATCCTACGCCTACTGCAAGTCGAGTGAGGATTTTTGAAGGAAAGTCAACGAGTTCCCTCGGCCCGCCCACTTTCCCCCTCTTCCCTTCGACGACCAAGACCAACAACATAATTAAACCTCTGCAGTATTGCCTTCCCAATTACTAAATAGACTTTCTCATGTGTGCTCAACTCCGTTAAGTCAAAATACAATGTGCAATTAGTTTAGGCTTTCGTGGAATGTAATTTGTATTCATGCAAGTGCGGATTAATATTCATTCTTTTTTGAGGAGAATAATTGAGTTCTCCAGCAATGATGGGTTTGATTTACCATATTATTCTATACTTTTTTTTATTCTGCTACATTTATCAACCTTTTGTTAAAACACAATTTCACTTGCCTATTTTGTATATTAAGCTTAGATTTTCCTGCCTTTTATCGTCTGGTAAGGTTATACATATAATAACCTTAAATTCTTCTTCACTATGTAATGTTAATCTCGTTAATTATTTGAATACGCAAGTTTGTATTTAGACTATGTAGTCGAGATAATTTATTTATAATGGAATGGACATTATTTACTTGACAAATAATAGTTTTTTTTTATTTGAGAATCATGTCTTAATTGTCGTTTGCATACTTTATATATAAGTATAACTACTTATCTGTAAATAGGTAGCTATATAAATGTATGGGTATGGTAATAAAATAATTAATGTAGGTTTGTAATAGTAGGTATTCATTAGTTGTGTTTTTCATAGTTTGTGTATATGACAAATTATTAACGAAGATGATGCCGGGTCCATCCGTAAGCATATTTAAACTTGCATATTCTTTTGTGTATCAATTTTAATGACCTTTATTAATTATTAATTTAGGTTATACAAACATTAATGTATACGTCGTAAAAATCAATGTTCTTTTAATTTTTAACGTTCAAATTTCAGAAGATGCAAACTAGCGCTAATCTATTATTGCTTAAACTTTTAATACATCATAAATGGATGATTATTTATATTAAATAAGTAAAATATTGAATTGAATAAGAAAGGCACATGTTCCTTATTTATCTTATAAATAAATGTCTATCAACCTGCATAATTTAGGTTTCATTTAAGGTAAGAAAAGGGTCTTTAATTTGTTAAAGCCCAGCCTTCTCGACTTCGAATTTCATTAAAATAAGCATAAATAAGTAATTGTGATAAAATGATAACTGATAAGTTGACCTTATCGTCAAGTTGTTAAACATCAGTTTCATGCTAATAGAGTTTCACGGTTTGGTCAGTTGCTTAATTTCAATCGAGCTTCTCAAGACTAATTTGTGCTGCGTAAAGTTTATTTGCGTATTTAGCATTCGAGTCGAACACTATAGATGTGTCAACTTTAGTCTAATTTGCACCTTACTAGCAAATGGGTAATAACTAATAACGTAAGTTTATTTTAACATAAAATAACAATGAACAACTACGCCATGTAAAGTTTGAATTGTTTTTATTCAATTATTATATAATACTTGTAAATTATTTCGTCAATGGTATGAGAAACTTGTACAATGACACTCTTTTAACGTTCTATTTGTTAGCGGACCCTCAACACGTGTGTGCCTCATTAACACATAGAGAACTGTATACAATTAATATACACGTATAATTATTTAAAATGACAACTTATTTGATTATTTAATGCAATGTCTTTTCATTTCGATTATCTCTTAACCTAACCGCTTATAATGTTATGATATGAGTATATAATTTTAAAAAAACACTAATTATTACGCGCACAATATGTATCATTGGTATAAAAATAATAATATAAAACTATCATTACACATGTTTTACCTATATAAGAAATTTTGTCATAAAATACCGAGAGATAAAACTGGCTGTAAAGCGGAAGAAGGTACATAAATGCATTTTTTAATTTAAAATAAGATATAATTATAAATTTTAAAATTAATAGGGAAATATGGTAAAGTGTGAGAAGACGTCTTTAAATACTTATGATAAAAATTATTTTGTTTGTTAGTGAATCGTATAAGCGAGTAGAGGTATGATGAGCATTGAAGAAATTCGATAGTAATATCCTCTTGACGCGAGGGATCTCGTTTCTGAAATCAATTCATAAACTCATATGACACTAGGAACTTAAATGTAAGTGAAGCCGAATGGAAATGTGAATTACCTTCATAAGATTGTTTTGAAGATGACTTTCTTGTTGTTGATGAGCATGTTCGGTATGAGAGCTTGGTGAGTCTTTTCCTCGGTGATTGAACTCCATGGATTTCTAAACTTTGCCTTGTTACTTCACGGCCGTTCATAAGGCGGTCAAAATCTTGTTCAATTTTATCCGCCAAATGACCTTCAATTCAAGTCCCATTAATCAATGTGTCAATTGAGTATTGAATTATATATTATAAATAAAAAAGTTATAATAAAAGGATTGACGGAAACGAGCGACAGCTACCTCTGAAGTGGAAGAGTAATTGAACGCATTCGCCATCATACACTTCTTTTGTTTGTCGATGGTCATAAGTGAGCATCCACTCAGGAACTCCAAGGACTTTTCTCACGTCATCAATGAATTCGTCTCTGCGAGGGAGCAATTTTTAAAATGAATGGACAATCATTAAATTGATATTTAATGTGTTACTCACAAAATGAAACTGTTTTGCTTCCTTATATTAGCATATTTAATAATATCCTTGTCAGGTTCAATATTGGCACAAGCGAATCTTTCCGATCCTCCATTAGGAGCGTGGATGACCAGAGACCGACGGAGAATTGAGGCTGGGCCACCTGAACCGAATCAATTATTCTCAATTAGCTTTTTTACCTCCTGACAAAATTTGGTGTAAATGTTTTTTGAATTGTATTGAGATTTGAGAGCCTATCGTTTGAAAATGAATCAATAACTTACTTAAAGGCAAATTGACATCAGCCTTCACATATTTATTTTCTCCAATGCTGATGGGGCCAAGTCGACCAGAAAGATCTCCAACGTCACACCTCAACGGAGATTGCGGTGAGCATTCAGTCGAGTAAAACTCGAGCTAAAAAGTCAAAATTAGAAGTGTAAGGAATAGTCAATAAAACTATCATTCAGAAAGTGTCAAGAGAGTGTGTTTACACAATACTTGTAATGCTTAAATGATCATGTTTAATGACAATTCATAATGGCAATTCACATTGTTTGGATCAGCTAAATGAACGAAAAATGGATTCCATCGGAGGCCAGCAGCAATGCAGCGATGAGGCAAGGATTTCACTGCGGCGTCATGAGCCACTTGGTTCACATAAACGGACCAATTGTGCTTCCTCGTCTAAGGAGAAAAACATCAAATGCTTAGACAACTCGTTCAATCTTTACATCCAATGTTTATATTATATTGATCAATTAAATGGATTGCTATACATAAAACACAATTCAAAAGTTAAATGACTCGTTGACGATCTCCGTCAATCTGATCATAATGCCCACCAACTTCCTTATTTTATGATTTAATTCAAATCTCTCTTCGCGTATCCAACACAGGATTTTACACTCTGAATGAGCATTTAATGGGAGGGAGGCTCTTGAGGGATTATTTATTAACTCACGGCATTCCGATTCACTTGGCCAGGATGCTTCAAATTGACTTCAATTGTTGTGTCGCTCAGACTCCCGTCGGTGTAAACGAGTTGACTCTATTATGAGAAAAAAGTAAAAGTTAAGCTAAGCTCCTTCACAAAGCCCAACGAGGTTCATTACAAATGTGACGAATCCCCAAACGTAGCCGTCAGGATGATGAAAGGACGCTATGGCTCGGATTTCTGTCGCTTCCGAGGGACTGAAACCTCGAACGACGTCCGCACAAGCCCATCGAATGTTCCGATCTCTCTTGTGAATGACGACGGATCTTCCAAGGATGGAATGCGGGGCGATCAACTCCATGTTCGTATCGTTGTACTCCCCTTCAAACTCATACTGGCCCTTCAGTCCCCCAAACTTTCCGCTCAAATCCCCAACTTCAAATTGATCCGGCGAGCCGTTGGAAGGCGAAGTGCTGACGTTGACCCGGAACGGATTAAAATGCCCACCAACTGCATGGTCTGAACAAGGTGCACTTCGGTCGATCGGAATTGAGGTCTATTGAACCATTCAAATATAATTTCCATTACACCAAATCTCACTTATTGAATAAATACATATAGTAAAATATATATTATAAATACCTCGTGAACATGAAAGTTGTTGACGACAGACCCAAGGCCTTTGAGCATGATGGAAGACCTCACAGGTGAAAACGGCGTTTCTTGAATGAATTCAAATTTCCCTGTCACTCCCACTTTTTCTCCATTGCTGAACCAATCTTTGGCCACGGCTTTCACGCGGTATACGCGATGGACCCTTAAAACCAAATTTTTATTAGACTTACTTATTCTTCTAATATAATCCTGCATAAATATCTTATAAGTCTAAACTAATTAAGTAAAGGGAATTAAAATCAAATGACATGTCTATGCTGAAAATTTATAGTAGATATAAAAGTCGTGTATATAAGAATATCTAGAAACATGAGTACCTAGTTCAAATTAATGTCTCCATAGTGCCCTGAGGTATCTTTCACTCTTTCGCATAAATATTGTAATGCGTTTGTTTGAAGGCTTGTAGCTCCGAAGCAATTGAACCCAACGTCAAAAGCCAAGAAGTAGGCAATGAAGTGAAATTTGACATTTTTATGTCTGATTGTGCAAATTGAAAATTTTTTTAAGGCGTTGCTGGAAGAAAAACTTATTGTTCCTTTTGTAGTTAAAACTCCACTCAAACAACGAGTATTTATGACAAAATTCTTGTAATCTGAGTCATAAAGGACGAGAACATTAAAGAGATTATGTTTTGGAGCGAGACGGAATGTTGAATTATAAAATTTTTGTCACGTCCGTTTGCGGGAAAAGAGAAAATGAGGGAATTTAGAGAGATAAACTTATCAATAAATTTATTATAAAATTAAGAACATAAAAAAATTGTGGACGCCTGCTTAACTTTCCTTTTATTTTATTGAGTAAATTATTTGAATGTGAATTCATTTTTTGAAGGGAAAACTAGTATTAAAAGCTATATGCACTTTACGATGACTAAATAGGTAGAAGATTAACGTTCAGACAACACGCCCAATACTTTAATTGCAAGATCGTATAACATGAACTATGATCGTTAAAAAGACTATGTGACTTACTGCGTGCAAGCGAGTCGTTCTCCTCGGTGAACTGGCGAGTTCTCATCTTTGAGTACAATGGATTTTCCTATGATGGACGAAGGACCAGTGAGCGGAAGATTCAAGTCTGTGTAGAATCGTCGAGTGTAGGGAACTCGGTTTTTCGTTCCTGAAACTGCCAATTTTCCGAGTCGAGCGCTTAAATCTCCTACTTCGCATCTAAAACTGCTTCCAGGCCCACAATCTGAATAGCCTCTCGTCTCCGTATTTACCTAGTAAATGAAATTAAAATGATGTGGTAGCTCTAACAATGAGATTCTCTTTTTAAGAGAAAGGCAAACATTTATATTGAGAGCTTTCATACTTTATAGGGATTGTATTGCGGCCCAGCACTAATACATCTATTTCTCCAATCGTAAAAATCTTTTGAGATTTCTCCAGTATGAATTCCCCAGCGGTGGTCCATTGTGTCATTCTTTGATCCATCGCTATATTGCAGTCCGCTTACGAAAACACTTCAAAAACACAATTTGGGGTCAATGGGAAATACAGAAAATTGGCTATTTTTAACAGAACAATAACAAAACATGAAATTGAATTTATATAATTGAAATAATGAAAAAAAACTTTACCTTGTTTCAGAGAAAGGACTATTGACTTCTTGCATAAAGTATATATGGCCAACGAGAGGATATTTGAACGTCGCGACGGCCGTTATCATCTCTTTTGTATTTTCTATGTTTCCACAGATCCACCGTCCTCCGTCCGAGTTCCTGTCAACGATCAACGATAAAAAAACCCCTCTCTTTCCCTGTCCCGTTATCACCTGTGAATCACAATGGATCTTCCAAGAATTGTGTTTGGGCCGAAGAGCGGAAGATTCGTATCGGAGTAAGAGCTTGTCACGTTGTCTAAGCCCGTCAATGGTCCGTATTTCCCACTCAAGTCGCCAAGCTAGAGGAATTAATGTTAAATCATGGCTCACATTTTAGTTAATTACATTTTAAAACACATTAATAACAATATACAATTCTGTACATAACTAGCAAAGCACATAATATGGTGATTGCATTAATAAGCATGTCTGATCTAATCAATCTTTCCCATTCATATGGAAAACCAAATAAGTAAGAACATTTAATTTCTATTATATAGATCTGAATGCTCAATGAACGTTAAAATATAAGGGTTGTGAATAAATGTATATAATTCTTTAACGCTAGAGTTAAAGCATAAATGGCTTTATGAGTATTTGGTACTACTCTATACAATTGAGACTCATTGTATTTATCGTAATAACTGAGGCGTTGTTTTAAAGCGTACATAGTTTTAATTGTCTTTAATGAAAGTTTAAAGTCATAAAAGAAATGTATTGCGTACTTCAAATTGGTCATCAGTGCCAGATCCAGCCGCTGGGTAATTGGCCATATTCACTTGATAAGGATTCCAATGGCCTCCCGTGACTCCGCAAATGTTATCTTCCGCCTAGTAAGGAAAGAGGTGAGGATTTGTACATATCTCGTCTCTCCGCCTCCTCATCAATCATCTCTCTTACTTTCATCTTGGGAGTCTTGGGCATGAGATGAACATGGAAGTTGCCGGCCCTGGATCCCAATTTCCTCCCAGTAATAAACGCCTTCGTGGGATGAAAAGGAGAATTTTGAACGAACGTGAAGTTCAACTTGGCTCCAAATCCATTAGCCAATGCGACCCCTCGCTTCGCCTCGATCTGAAATCATTCCAAGACATATACTATTAAGTGGGAGATTCCATCTCAATATCAATCATTTCATTTATTCATTAATAAGAGAACCCATATTCATCCTTTAAAGACTTAATAAAGTGTCACAACAAGATAAGTTGCATTTAAAAATGACGTTACAAAGAACCTGCGATGTATTATATTTAGAATTCCTCAATTAACGATTCTGTATTTAAAACACAAGATTTAAATTCCCCTTTCGCCATTTAACAACTTGGCCATCATTCTACTTTTGAAAATGGAAAGACAATGGGAGCCTTTTTTTTACTCACAACTCAAATACTAAAAACTACTATTAGGAAATATGGCACGAGGGAAGTTCCATTCTTTTCTCACTCGACCGTAAAATTGGTCATAAGGACATTCATCATTTGGGCAAATCCAAAGCATCTTCTTTTGAACACACAGATGGGATTCACAGCACTATGACTTTTCACTTTTCCTCTCTATTTATCATTTTCCTTCTGGCTTGCTCACTCGCTAGGGATGAACAATGGGATTTGATCATTTAGGACGTTTACGACGGAAGGCAAGACTTTTGTAAGGAAACCTACTAACCGAGCATATGAATAAATATAAAAAGGAAGAGCCAATTCCTAACTCCTTTTCTATGGCGCTCTAATGAATCCTTGTTCCGCACTCAAAGAGAATGTGAAGGGATTTGAGCCTCTTCCTTGAGAAAGAAAGGAAGAATGAGAGTCATATGAAGCATAAAAATTCATACATGAATGAGATGGGATTAAAATCATCTTTTTTACTAATCATGTGAATATATAAAATAGATAATTTGAACACGAAACATTTAATACAAACACATTTAATACTCTTATGAGTAAATATGAGTAAATGAGTTTTATATTTATGAGTAAATTAAACAAGTACCTACCTATAGGCGTGTTAGCTCAATAAAAATATAAAAATTGGCATTTAAATGTGTTTTTACGAGTGAAATGCACGCGAATATTACTAATATTCACAGTGCATGTGCGGTCATTGTTCAAAATGGTTTAAAAAGGAGGAAAACGACGCTCGGCATGAAAATGTTAATGCGTGAGGTGAAGAATGGATTTGAAGGAATTGGATGTAAAAAATGAAGATTACCTTATTAACTCGAGCACACCCCACGATGATGTCTGACTTATCAGGGTGGAAAATGACGACGTAGAGTTTTCTCCTTCCTTCGTATGGCAAGGCTGGCATTGAATCATCGACGTACATCTTCCTTGAGAAGACGGACTGCCGAGCTCCAATTCTCACCTTACCGTGTTTCTCGGTCAAATCCCCCGCCGCACATCCTCTCCGATCGTTCTTTGAACACTCGGCATCCCCATTCTTCGACTCGGGATCCCACAACAACTGAATCGAATTGCAGTCGCTCTCGTCTGTTTCAAATTCCAAGCATCTCAATTATAATGCCATTTGGTGCTTTTAGAAACCTTGGTGAGGTGAGGAGATCAAAGTTGAGCCTCCTTGCCACCATGGGTTGATCCTTTACCTTTTGTATTTGAGCTCTTGTACTCTGTTATGAAAAGTTTCCAATTGTGATCTGATGCTGCTGATCTATCTTGGTTCACGTGGAAGATGTCCGTGAAGATGGCCGTGGTTATGGAAGATTTCTCCATGAGGGATTGGAAGTAAATGTTCCCAGCCATTGGATGAGTAAACGATGCTACTCCGAATTTCACATCTCCCTCAGCCTATATGTACATCCCATTTTTTTAGTTATTTCTTATAAGTTAAATTGTGTTTAAAATATATTTGGTCATATGAATTGATTACATCAATCGTCGCACAGGTGCTTTGACCCTTCGCAGTGATGATGAGACTATGGGACCAAATCCCGTCAATCCCCGTTAAATTGAATCGATCAGTTGTGAGAGAAATGGTTGATTCCGTCGGGAGAGTCAGTTTTCCAAATATCTCGTCAAATTTCAGTAAACTGAATAAGAATAAAATGAACTTAAGTCCCCGTAGCGTTTTCAATATTCATTCTCACATTATTCTTATAGTAATAAGGCCTTGTTAAGGGCAAATTAGCGTCGGGTTAATGAAAGTTTCTGTTCCAAACCACTTAATAAATTCCCCAACATCAAGTACGTAATATTCTATAAAGCAATCAAGCAGGAGTAAAAGACTAATTGAATCTTGCGTAAATTAATTGCACGGCGTTAAATGACGTTTAAGAAGTAGTGCGAGGTTACCTTGATCCAAGGATGTTTTTGTCACATCGGACAGCTGGGTTAATTCCATAATTAACGGGGTACTCGTGAACGGCCCAAGAGAACTCCGTCTCCTCTGCCCCCAACATTGTTTCTAGTGAGGCGAGGACGGTAACTTTTGTTCCTGGACCTTCTTGAATCCATGTGATTGTCCCTCGGATCCCATTCCCATTGATTGGAGCAAAGAGCGTGATGCTCTCTCCTACCGTCGTCGACAACCCTGGAAATATTGGCACAATTAACATTCCTTCTTTTAAACCCTTTCATTTCCCACAACTCTAAATTTTCACTTTGCCAATTTAAAATAAGGATGTGGAATCACCAGACTAATATACATTCGTTCATTCATTCTAGGCCTAAATTTTCAAATGGCAAGAATTAGTATAATATATATGTAACCTAGGTATGTTTGGAGTCCTCATTTAGCAAATTTTTCCCTTTTGTTATTCATTAGCCTTTAGCACCATTAAGACTTCACCTACATTTTTCTCAACCTACGTTCAATTAGGGAAACGAAGATTTGCAACTTGAGGAGAGGAGCGGGCTCTCAAAGAGAAATTTCTTCAAAAAGAGGTAAAATTAAATGAGTGAATATTAATGAAGGAGTACATCGTGGAATCGAGTCAACTCCTTAGAATCGATTTTCCACTTGTTTCTACTCAAGAGCCAATATACTTATAGGTATGTTCATACCTCACAGCCTTATTTATTAGCTATTGAAAGGAGAGAATGAGATTTCCTCGCTTTTGACCATTTTCCCACTCGTGGTGTGGGAACATGATGTGAGGGAAGGAGGAACGGCGTGGAAGTCAATCGACGAGTTCATTTGGCTACCAACGCCCTCCTCATAAATATGAATCTTCCATCAGCGGAATTTGAAAGTCGTGTTTAAAAACAAAAAGATGAGGGGAAAAGAAGCGAGGAGGTGCAAGCATCTTTTGCCTTTAATATGTACACTGTCCGAGATTACTAAATAAGGTGGCCCTAGCTCACTTTCGCAATATTCAGAGAGGCCACCCTAGTAATCTCGGACCGTGTATATTAGGTATCAAAGTATCATTACTAATATAATAATATATAAAATGTATTGCTTGGATGTAAATACATTTACATCACTGTAGGCCCCAATTTTCCCAAAAAATCATTGGTGTAGGTACATATTCTTTTTAATAAGCTCTTGAGTCTTAAGGCTAGACATCATCTCTCTACTAAATGTAGTAATGGTTGGAAGTGACTTAAAAGCCTGTTACATGCCATAAATAGTTGATACTAATAGACCTCAAATGGTGAAATTGGAAGAATGTGTAATTACTTTGAAAATTGTAAACACCTTGAGAGTCGTGAAAGACATAAAGAATCCAAGTTAAATGAGATGGAAGAAGAAATCATTTGTGTAGTTTAAAGCTCTATTACGCCCGTGTTTCATCCTTCATCTGGAAGGAATTTTCATTTCATTCTTTGAATTCCTCACACACTATAATTGAACTCATCATTCTGTACACATGGAGTATTCTCACATACTCAGAAGTGAATGAACATAAGTTATGAATCTTAGTTACAACGTTACAACATACGAGATTCTTCGTCTAAATACAAATATGTATTACAAGAATTTAATTAAAAGATCTCAAGATATTTGTCAGAAACTTTATCACAAAATATATTAAATTAGTCTTGTTTAGAATATTATATTACATGTCGTGAATATCTAAAAAAAATTAAAAGTTTGCACATTGCAGTAACTATATATTAGGTGGGTTGTTTGTAAAACGTTGAAGCTCGTGAGCTTTGACTGGGCTCATGTGTGTGAAAATAGTCAAATGGGTCTGTGAATGAGAGTAAAGGAGTATAATTGGAAAGGAAAACAAGGAGTGAACTCTAAGATTCATTAACAAGGATTTCCCAATCCAAATGGCATTTTAATTTTAACTTTCAGATCCTCCCCGCCTTTTTCTCAATTGACTCTTGACAAAGAGTTGTACACTTGATCATGGAGTTGGCGAAGGAGATTGGCATATACTGTACATACGATCATAGCCTGATTTTTTATCACCCTATTGTACTTGGCTATATCTCCCTCTGTTGAAATCACGTCCGGTCGAGATCCGTCGAGGTTATCTTTGATTCCAAATTGATAGAAGTGAAATGAAGTTTTGAAAGTAGGGTGAGAAACGGCGATCAGTCCTTTTAACTCATTGAGTAACACTCTATTAATTATTACGTTCGAATCATTCTTCCTCTTTGACAACTGATGAGGAGAGATGAAACGGCAGGAGATGAAATCAAAAAATATACCTTGACATACAGTCTCACATTCCTTTCTTACACACTGCATAAATTGAATTTACTCCCTTTATTCATTTATTATACGTGGGCATTATCAAGTGTATATTGCGTCGAGGATGAAAGGTTGTAAATACTTGTAGATTAGCCGTGAAAAAATGAAATCATGTAGGCATGTCAGTATACAATTGTATGTATGTATATCTACCTGCTATCAAATCATTCAGACTTTTTTCATTTCTTTGTAATTTTTTAATTCATAATTCATTTCATTTGAATGCCTCATGAGCTTTAGGCGTCTTCACTTGAATCTCTTGGATAGAATTTGGAGTCGGATTGAGTTTGGGTGAGGATGCGGGTTGTTCGTGAGGAAGAGATGTGTTAATAGAAGTAACTCTTGGAAGGATAAGGATAATGAGGTTGGATGTTTGGGTTGATGAAGGAACTCGGAGCTTCCCCTTCTCTAGAATTGACCAGTGGACCACCCGTGAGACGGGTTGAAAATAATATTACCGCATATTACCTTCCTATTATAACTCCCCTTTATTGCCCACCATGAAGGAAACGATCCAACTTGCGTTCTCACAGTCATAATACTCATACTATATATAACCTAATCACCTCGCTTATCTCTTCTTTCCAAGAAATCCTATAAAGATGCTTTAAGGCCAGTAGTATTTGTATTAAACTTCGTATACTTATACCTATATTCTATAATAGTATGGAAAGTAAAGGAATATATAAGGTACTTATATACGTATAAGTATATAGAGTATATAAATATATTATATGCGTGTCGGGATTATTCTGGACCTACGAGAACATCTTCATTTCACACTCATCTGAGGTCTGATCGTAAAGAATGGAGATGGTGGATCTCTCGGTTCATCAACGAGAGCCCACCGTTTAAAATTCCTCACTTGGAAATAAAACTCGAGAACTCCCATCATCGCACCCTGAGAGACAAAAGACAAAATGCTTGGGATTTGAGTGAATACGAAAGAATTCTTGACTACTACACACTTGTATTATTACTCTATATTACCATACTTATATGAAACTTGCTATTTGCCATTGTCATTGTTGCTCAAAAGTATGAAATTATTTGTGATTTTCATTTTTGAGAAGTAAATAGGAAACAATGACCGGAAATGAAGGGGAATTTCTCAAGAAAACCACGATATGAAATTCATATTATTTATATTTAATATAATAGCCTCATTACACTCTTATGTTATAGTTAAATTGTAATTTTTTAAAAGAAGAGGAATTGACTTTGAGTCCTCCCACGCCCACGGAGACTAAACTTCCTCTATTTTTACGTAACAGTTTGCTCTCAGTTTGACTACATTATTGCTCCTTTGACTCATTTTTAATTCCCCAAGAAATATATTATATAACATGTGTCAAAAATTTACTGATACAATGTTTCTATATGCACAAATACATTTATTACAAATTCAAGAAAAGAATAATGGAGAAGCTGCGCGGTTAATGAAGGATTTAACTAACAATTGAGTCATAAAAATGCAGAGGCCTGTCTCAACAATCATTTTGTACAATTGCATTTCACCCCTTGCACAATCTCCTGACCATCTTTAACCAGGTATTGAAACAACTCTTGGAGCACTTGATGAGATAAAAACACAAATCATAATAAATAATGAACATAATGCCTTTAAATCTTGGACTAACTGAACAAACTCATAAGTCAAGTGAATGTGTGCCATGTTTGGAAGCAAAGTGCTTTTTGAAACCCACAATAATCCAACGCACACACACAAGTTACATAAATTATTACAAGTGTTTATTCCATGTGACTTGGAAATGATGTCTTCTTCAGTCAATCTCTCTATTGGCATTAAAGGCAATCGAATTATTCCGACATGAATTTCAACGAGAAGGTTTAATTGACTTACCTAACGCCTCCTATCCCTAAAGTTATGATTCAATACTTATTCTACATACATTTTACATACTTTTAACTATGCATGTATCTAGTTTTATTATTGTGATGATGATGATTGTCCACATGTGCCAAGTTAGTTTTTGATCCAAATACATGACAATTTGCAAATGACATTTCTGGCGAGTTGAGCAGGCGAGTGTCGCAAGTGTTGTCAACTAGTTCAAAATAAGAGAATGTGAACGGAGATTCAAATCCTCAATTTCCTTGTCGAATAATGGTCGTTGAATGAAGGGATGATGGCCAAACTTTCTCGCCGACGCCCCTCCACCACCTTTACATTATTTATTATTGCTCTCTGAGAGACAATTGACGTCTCGAGACTCATGTGATTAACTCAATAATTTCAACTTATTACCTATTCACCAGATACTTTTACTAATATGCTCCTATATATATCTAATAAAATTGAATCTCATACATAATTTTACGTATTTTTTTATATATGCCTATTACTTATCCATTCATTGTATGGTTGTATATGAATAATGTTTTAACATATGTATCGCATAAATGCATCTGTACAATATTTTGTTCATAGTACATGCTACATGTCTTAAAGAACGCGAAAACTCACTAATGTATGTACGAAGAGTTGAGAAAGTATGCAAGATGACTGACTTGTATATATATAAAATTAAGGTTCATTTAGTCGACATATAAGAGAATTTGTTCTCGCAATAAAGAAGAGATGCACATGTTGTGAATGGGTCTTCTATGAGTATATTAGCAAAATTCACTTTGTATTTCTTTAAATTAAATTTCTCATTTTTGAGTCCTGAGGGATATAAGAGGAGGCAAGGCTTTAAACTGCCATGTCATCCACTTTCAAGAATAATCCTATTAATTTCAATTACTTCACACGTCACTGTTTCACTCATTCCAATCAACGTTTCCTAAATGATGTTTTCCTTTAAGCCCATTTCTCCTTTTGCCATTAGCGAGTCCTCGTTGTGCTCGTTACTTATGATTAGATGAATCAATTCCTCACCTGACTCTTCGTGCTCTTTCCAGACAATCGCATCCCAATGGCTTGGGCTTTTTTAAAGCGAAGAATAAATGGAATTGTTACAAGAAGGGAAAATATGAATGCATCCAAAGGAATTCGAAGGAGGAAATGAATTCGAAATTAAATAGGAATGACACTCTAAGTCTACGTGTGAGAAGGAGCAAATGAAGGTGAGAGAGATGGAAATGTAATATTTTGATAATCATCTCTCATTCCTTATTAAGATTCTCATCAGTTAATTCGAAAAGATCGAAAGTCGTTTTTTAAAGAGGTGGCTAACACTATTTAACGCTGCCTACATCTCTAACTATATAATTCAAATATTTCAAACTAACTAAATAAAAGATCCCATAATATCATGTGTACCTACACGCATCAATGCAACTTGTTCTCACACGAGAATCATAGCATTTAATATTATATAGAAATGTCTTTGGCTCTAAATCTTAGCAGAGGATGTCTGAAATTCCTTGTGTAAAAAAACCCAAGACATTTTACGCTATCCTCCATTGAATTCTCTATTCTTTCGTTTCATTGATATTTAAATCCCAAGCGGCAAGCCGCGTTTGATCCTTCCCTCCCCGGGCCCACTCAGCTGCACTCAACAAAGTAATTAAAATAAAAAAACCATTGAAAAAATCTAATGCATCATGAATTAAACGATCCTAGTTTTAATTCAAATTTCTTTATCATGACTCAAGCTACTTAACAGAAGCCTAAACGATGGGTCTCCAAAGCCAAATGACGAATTAAATATAGAAATTTATAATTGAGGATTCCAAACTTTCACCCGTCAATCAATGTAACCAAAATCCACTTGTTCCATTCTCTCTGCTCAGTAGGTGAATCTCTGTTTGATCTCATCTCTCTCCCACATATCAACAGGGAGATTCAAAGGCTCGACTCCTCACGCCTCCAAAATTCACAACAAATTAAAGGAGGATGGCTGAGAGGAACAATGCATCAAGGAATTCTTTCTTCTCCTCCCAACAATGCAAAGGGACTTGAGAAAAGACGCTTAGCCTCTTTAATTCAATTTTCGATGACAAATAGAAATAAGACAAATAAAACACGAAGAAAAACACTAAATAATAATAAAATATATGCTTACTCAAACATTAGGCGTCTTAATGAACGAGTCATTAAAATGATTGATGAATGTACAAAGGAAGTTTAATGATGAGTGTAAAAGCGTATAAATGAAACCTTCAATTATCCTTTAACGAGTCAATTGAATATTACAAACTCATTTTTCAAAGATTGATAAAAATAATATGTGTGACTGATCCTTGTTATTGTGAATGAAAAGGCAGGAGTTTTTCTATTAACTTGTCTCTCTCATTAATTTAGAAAATATCGTGGTGTTGTGGCGAGCATGAATTTCTGGTCATTTGTGTGGTGTTGAAATTTGTAGAAATTAAGGGAAAGAAATTTACAATGTCCACGTCGTGAGATTTTAATAGGATAAAATGGGTCTAACTGAGGAAATCATCGTTTAAACTCCTAAACCTCACGACCGATCTCCTTCACAGAGCGGATGAACGAAGATGAGACGGTCGTTAAGAGAAATTCCCTAATTCATTTACAGGGAATTTGGGGGAATGCATTACAATCTCATTTACTTTATTTAAAATTAGGCTCACACCTAGCCGAGTAAACAACGATAATGGAAACGGAGGAATTAAGGTCATTGAATATACTTTTTGTATTAACATTTTCCATGGTGTTTTCTAACAAGATGCAATTTGGTGCTTCATCGATACAATTGACTTGAAAACAATCCTTAAAACAACTTTTTTCTTTTCCATTATCCGCATTCATTTTCCCATTTTAAAAATTATCATGTGAGCAAAAAGCTAAAAAGATGCACAAATACAAAATTTCCTATATGTTCACAACCACATAAATATAATAGAATATATAAAAAGCATTTTTACTTTTGGTTAACTATACGTCATAAGTTCAATTCATTGAAGCATGTAAGAATATATGAATTCTTGTATCTATTCAAATCTTCCAAATTATCCCATTAAAGATTTTTTTGAAAGGCAATAAGTTTTGTAGTTGTAAGTAACATGTCGAGGTTTGTATTTAATTACATGCCTATTCTATGAACATATTGTTGGATGTTTTTTGTATAGTAATTTAATAGTAAATGGGTTTTTTAAACAAATGAGACCCAATGTTTCATTAGAATTTAAAAACTTTGAGGTTTTGAATTTGAGACGCGTGTAAAGGAGATAAAAGGGATATGAGTACGAAACGGAAATGAATGAGTAAAGACAATGAGGAAATTCCTCACCCGTGTCAAATCCTCATTGTTTTCTCATCTCTTCGCACTTCCAAACTTGACCTCATCTGGGCAAAGAAAGAAAGAAAAGGCGGCCTTGAGTATCAACGCCTCATTCAAGTCAAGAGTTCAAATGGTTCAAATGTATGTAAACGCACGAGACGAATTGAAATGATTGACAAGGGCTCGGATCTCTCAGCATCTTTACACGTCAAAAAAGCATGTGCTGTGTAAATACCTAACAATAAGTTCAAGACTTATTGGTAAATATGTACCTGTATATTATAATTTATAATGAGCGAGATCGTTCCGAGTTTTTAACCTCAACATCCCTCATTGTATTCCTCCGTTATAAAAGAAAAGAATTGGATTTGTAAGCCCTGTCCTATTTAATAATTAAAATCACAAGAGTGGATTAAATTTACATATTATAAAATGGGCTATTCCCAAAACAAAATTCGAGTTCCTCAATGAAACTTTTAATTTTTCAGGTGAGGAGTCTTAGCATCAATATGCGTAGATTATCAGTATAATACATATATATAGGTAGTGTAATTCAAAGGAGAGAAATTGGTAAATTATTGTCATTCGCCATTACACGTTTCTCTCTAGAGCGACAGGAGTCCTTTGGAGCAATTATACATTCAGTAGGCCATTTCTTATACACCCAGCATGCTAGCATGTACATATGTAGTATATACATTAGAATGTACGTTTATGCAGAGAAAAGTGCGAAGAGTTGGTTTATAGGAGCAGAACGAGTCTTGAAGAACTTTACTTGTTTTGCTGTGTGTAGATCAAGAATTTACGCAAGTGCACTCTTGTATGGGAAGTGCTCACATTGTGCTTATAAGTCCAATTTGGTTGTCGTTGTGGGGGAAATGAATTTTCTTTTTACTATGAGGAAGAGACGGAGGAAATGATTGAGTTTATAGAGAGAAGTTTATTGGTAGGGACAAGATGGAGAATCCTGGGGTCGAGAGTGGAAGTTATCCCCTTGTAATAAGTTCATTAATCCTTTGACTTCCTAACTCCAATCACTAATTCCCTTGGCCATCTAATTCCCTTAACAGATTCCTGCTAAGAGCCTCTATGCCGTCTGCATATTAAAATTGATTAGACAAAAAACCCATTGACAGATTTCCCTTGGGGATATATACAAAGTCATAAGACGTGATAGGGAGAACTCTCTTCTCATTTCACTTTTTCAAGAAACACGTCCGCGAACTTCATACCTGATACATTAGCACACCTATTTTCTCACTCCAATGGCCCGTTTGATTTATTAACAAATGTAATCACGCGTTTAAAGTTAATGAGTAGAACTAATTATTATTATTATATATTTTAGCTTTGCACTTGGTAGGCTCTTGAAGGAATTCTCGGTCGTGTCGAGACCATAAAGTATGTAGAGCATGGCACAATCCTTTAAATACAATTCACTCTGGCCTCTAAATGTAAATATATGCCCTTTCGATTTACTGATATTAAAAATAATAGGTAGGACAGTCGTTGTGTCTGGTCGAATGGAAATGACGATAAAAGACCCCATAGGAAAAAATACACTGTCTTACCGAAAACGAGGGAGATGAGCCAAAGATGTGCAGTTCTCATTTCGAAAAGTGTCGAGCGGGAAAACTGAGGGTGGATTGTCACTTGGAAGGAGAGGATGTTTGGGCCACCATTGAGGCTTCTTGTCCACTCACTGGAGAGGATCCGCGAAGGAGCGACGGAAATGAAAGTTAATTACTCCTTCAATTCAAATCTCTCAGACTCTCCTGTATAAATAAAGAAGTAGGTTCTTGGCAATGGTCCTTCCCCGTCTCTGCCTACCTGCCTTCTACAATGGGATTTCTCTTCGCATGTAACCCCCTTACACCTTGGAAGACGGGGACTCCCACCCCTTGAGAACATCCCTCACACAGACCCAGACGAGGAGACGGACACCTGTATTCAAAATTACATTTGAGAACTCTCTTTTAGAGATGCGCCACCGGCTCAAGACATTTTCAACCTCCTTTCCTATACATAGCAAGAGTATATAGCTCAGCTATACAAAACCTACACATGGATGGAGGGAATGCATGACCAAGAATGCAGGCATCATTGAGTGATCCAAAAGGCCTCTTTTCACATTGTCTCCACTCGACTGCCATTTAGAAATACACAAGTAGGAAGGAGCTTGAAACCCACGGAAGCCCCATGAGTTACCCTGTCTACCCATAATATCCATATAAACCTCAACTTCCTTCGTCTTCATACATTCTCACATTGGACATCTTCGTTTAAGGGAATATTAAGGAAAATAATATGTTTGCGAGCATGTTGAAACTTTGCTGTTTCACCCATATCCAGATTAATATATCATTGGGTTCATTTGATACCTAATATATGTAGGTATGTATGTATTCTATATATATGTATGTATATAATTGAACCTTATCGTTTACAAGAATGTGAGTACTGTTATTTCTTTATATTAGAGCAAGTACATTAGCACTTGACTCCTCTCTTCATTTTCTCCTTCTTAATTTGAGACTTTGAATGCCCCTTTCTTTATTTGACGCATCAATTAAACGATCCTTTTTCCTTTTCACAAATGTATGCCGAATATGAAAATTGTAAAAGATACTCTTATTTACCTGTTATGTATATTAATATTGTAAATCATTCAGTAAACAATTTGACTTGAATGTATGTATAGGTACACACATTGGTAGTTATATTTTTTCATAGAGATTTTTATATACACAATACATTTGTGTAGGTACATAGTACATCATTTCATTCTATTGACATTAGTAAAATAATTTAATTGGAATTTTAATTGACCGGCTGGAATAGCGTACTTTATTAGCAATAATATTAATAATTAATGACAAAGTTAACGAGACTAGACGATGCTACTAATCTTAAACTATGTAACAATTTTTGCTTATGAATTCATTATATAGGTATATGAAGTTATTTCTAAAAATATTATTTTATTATATTAGGTAATAAAAGTAATAATGGTTAATACAGCCTATATGTATGAATGAGAAAAATGTAATATTAGGGCAGACTATTGAGTGAGTTGAAGCTTTGAAAGTCAGAAGCCGCTTTCATTTAGAACAAGAAAGACCTTCTTTTTCCGTCTTTTTTCACTTTCAAGTTAACCAACTAAACATTAAAGTGACAAGTGATTTAAAATAATATTAAATAGAATTTTAGGAAATTCTTATTTCGTTGTACTTGTTTTCTTCCTAAAAACTCGAAGAAAATGAGTGCTAAAATGAAGAGTTTGAGAGAAAAATCTAAATTGAGAAAAGTGTTGCTCGCTCAGCAGGTCAGTTTTTACTAGGAAATTCTTTTAAGAAAAGTTAAATTGAAATGTAAAATTATTTTCAAACAATTTCTTTTAAATTTCATTTGAGAGATTATTCTTTTAGTCAACAGAGCAACTATTAGCTGTGATTGGTCTTTTTGCATTTAAATCTATGTAGAAATATAAATGAAATGATAGATAAAATTAAAATGCTTTGTCCTAACTTGTCCTAACTACCTTAAATTTTTAGTTGGGATTAAGTTCAGTTGAGGATTTGGGAAGTGCCCTTGGATCATCTGAGCCTGGTTTTGAAATTAAGAAGATACAAAATGAGAATCCATTGGCTCAACCTACTCTCGAATTAAACCGGGATAAAAAAGTGACAAAAGAGCAGTTGCCCGAACCTCAGCATTTTGTTTACACAGATTCCTCCACTTTTTTAAAGGTGAGTTAATCAGAGAGATTTTACCTTCTAAAAGCCAATAACTAATTACATATGAATTTTCCAGGGAACTCAGTCATCGAATCCTCATAATGATTATTGTCAACATTTTGTGGACACCGGCCAACGACCTCAAAATTTCATAAGAGACGTTGGACTGGCTGATCGATTTGAAGAATATCCTAAATTAAAGGAGCTTATTAAACTCAAGGTTGATAATAATTAAACCCATTTAAAGATTAATTATTTAATATATTTAATAATTGTTCATTTTAATGATGAGAGAATTATATGATTTAGGATGAGCTTATACTCAAGACTGCCTCTCCACCAATGTACCTCAAGACAGATTTGGCAAATTTTCCTCTCAGCTCTCTTCAGACGAAATTTGATGTGATTCTCGTTGAGCCGCCGCTCGAAGAATATCAACGAATGCGGGGAGTGTCAGGCGAAATAAGCGAATTTTGGGAATGGGATCAAATTCTCTCACTTGACATTCCATCAATAGCCGCCCCTCGCTCTTTTATTTTCCTTTGGTGTGGATCCTCTGAAGGCTTGGACTTGGGCAGAACTTGTTTGAGGAAATGGGGTTTTCGTCGATGTGAAGACATTTGCTGGATTCGAACCAATGTCAACTCACCAGGACACTTGAAAAATTTTGAACAAAAGGCTGTTTTTCAAAGAACCAAAGTAATTTTACAATATAAATTCTTGTTATGTTTATTACTTTATTCTTTTTTAGCTATTTATATATTTATTTATCCTATTACTATTTACGCCCATTTTTATTATTAAAGGTAATATATTAATATGATTATATTTTTGTATAGGAACATTGTTTGATGGGGATAAAAGGGACAGTGAGACGTTCGACAGATGGAGATTTTATTCATGCAAATGTCGACATTGACTTGATCATCACAGAACAGGAATTATTTGGAGGAGAACATGAGAAGCCCGAAGAGATTTTTCATATCATCGAGCACTTCTGTTTAGGACGTCGAAGAATTCACTTGTTCGGGAAAGACTCAACTATTCGTCCAGGATGGCTCACAATAGGATCACATCTCACACATGACAACTTCAATATGGAAACTTATGCGAGTTACTTTTCTAATGATAATGTCACAACTGGTTGCACTGATCGAATTGAGTCTCTCCGACCCAAATCACCACCACCGAAAACACCAAATAGGTCGTTTAGAGGACGAGCAAGATAGCTCGGATCAACAGATAGATTTCTATTTGCCTCTTCTTACTTTATTTCTACCCTTACATGTTCTCTTTTCGTCGTTTATTTTTCTAATTATTTTAAATTAAAGCGAATAAGTGCAATACACAATACACTTATTTTTGTATATATGTTCATTGTATGTTAATAAAAACGAACGTTTCAGAGTATATTCTCAAGTAAAATTAGTTTTCCTGATTGTTTTAATTTATTAATATAACTTTAGAAATTATTATATTTGTAATAGATGGGTGAAATGTCAACTAATTGAGTACAAGGTGGTATCCTTTTATTTAAGTCACATTTTAATTTGAGTCCTAATTTGACGAGTGATGAAGAGCAAGATTTGGATATTGAATACGCAATAAAATAATTGTCAACAATCAAATTGTATAATTAATAATAAGGCTTAGGATTTATAGTTTCTACAATCTAGAAAATAGTTAACTAAATAGTTTATTAAAAATATCAAAAAATGTAGTTACGAATCTATTAAAAATTATACAAAAATATCGATAAATCAATTTTATTCACAATTATTGATAATATTTTAAATAACTTAATTATAATTTTCAAGATTAATCTTGAGAAATACAATAAGAAATTATAATTAAATAAAAAGAATACTTCATTTAAAAAATATATGTTTTTAATTTTACTATATTATTTAGAAATAGTAACATGAATTTTTTTAGAAAAGCCCTCTTTTACCTAAATAAAATTCTTATTAGAAGCTTATATACATACATTTTATTTGTATTATATAAAATAAATATAATCATAATATATATTATGATTAAACTACAATTATTTATTTCAATTTTTCATTATGTAAATAAGAAAGTCTACCACAATATAATTAAAAGGTTTTAATATGTACATGTGTGTATTTAGTGCAGGAATCAGATCCTGACTAATCGTGAGTAATTTGAGAATTTATAAGGCAAAGAGACTCTAACTTGTGCCTTTTTTGAAGGAAATATGAAATAAAAACAAATGAGGATATATATCTATAAATATACACACATTTATTATTATAATTAGAAGTTATAATAATTCATATATAAAATGAAATCTTAATATATAAAAAAAGCTCCGGTCTTTTCATTTTGATTTTTTAATTTGCCATTTTTCATCCAAGACACTCATGAGTTGACTCTTCGATTCGTTGGCTGGTCGAATTCGATGATGAAAGTTTAAGGTAAAACCAATTTCATATGTCAAATTCCCAAAAATGTGCTATTAATTTCGATGGTAAAGTTTTTTGATCAAACTCATTCTTACCGATTTTTCATTTCCTAAATTGAATTGAAGATTATTTATCAAATCGCATATTTGCATTTACCTAATCATTTAAATTTGCTTAGTTATAATTAAATAGGGAAGTATATTCCAACATTTTCAATATCTATAGATTTATTTGAAACTGCCTTCGATTCAACGACATAATTTAATCATATTCAAATTCAACTCTCGCATTAGAACTAGTTAGCTACCTTCTTATTGAAAACAAAATAACGTTTAATATTTAATCTCATTTGTAAACTAAGTAGTGTTTGAAATTCATTCGTTTACAAATAATGTTATTAAGTACATTGCTTATTGTTAGTTGTGTACCAATACATTAATTTGGATATTAGATATACGGATACAGCGTGAAATAATATGTTAATTTCTGCGTTTGATTTTAATCTTAGACTAAGACTACCGAACTGAAAATTCTACAGAGTTAATTCTAATTATTGGACATTATAAAAGTATTTTTCAAACTATTAGGATGCCACGGAAGAACATTTAAAGAAATGGATATACCTATGCAACTTTCATATCACAAATCTTCTCTAGATATTTGCTTTTTTCCATTCCTTTATTCTCAAAATATATAAAGCGACTTTCGTTACAAAAAGAAATATTTATTTTAAGAGATCCAATTTTATGTAAATAAGTCATTAAGAACGAATGGCAAAAGTTGAGTTGGTGGGCGAAGCCCACTAACTCAACTATTTATATATATTTTTATTAAATCAATACTGGTGATCACAAATCTGAAGGTTATTATAG
>VJMY01000529.1:0-50853 GCA_009869795.1 Neelides sp. FZ-2019 | reverse complement strand
TTGATAAAATATTATGTAATAGTTAACACTTTAGCGATTCCAGGGTAATTTTTTTATGCATTTCCATGAAAATAAAAAAGGTCAGGCGGAGATCTTTGTAAGCCACAGTACCTACATGATAAATATTTGCATAATATGAAATAAGTTAGGTAAGGTATAGATAGATAAATAAGTTTAAAATTTTAGAAGCATTAATAATTTTGCATAATTAATAGTTATTTAAATTAATAAGCATAATTTCGTGTCAGCAATAAATAAAAGAGAATTCAACATATTATCTTATAAATAGGTTATCTTATCGTTAGCATAAGGAGGAATATAAATAGGCAGGGAATTGATGAAATAAATTAGTTTTTTAAAAATATTATTATAAACTTATAAACATGATACAAAAATTATATTTGTTTTAGTAAACGCTTGTTCAAGTTTATTATTGATCAACAAAACATTGGAAATTGATAATAATAAATATGCAAAATATAGAATTTATTCTTATGTTATTTCAACAACTTGAAAACTTATTTTAATGGATGAAATATTTATTGAATAACATTCTAGAAGATTTTTTTTAAATTAAACAAAATCATTTTCTCCATATTACATATTCTATCTCAATATTTGATGCTGCCAAATAAGAATGCACAATTTGTTCATACAAAATTCTATATTATTAAAATATATGAAAAGGAAAGTATTTGTATTGTAGCGATTTAATGTTAGTTATTATTTTATATAAAGGATGTATCTTATTACTTAAAAGTGAATAAAATCGAGCATAGTGAACATGCATAGTGAGGGGTACAAGTTGTGCCGCACAACCTATCCCAGCTTAGCAAAATCTGTTTTCTCCCTTTGTGTAAAGATCGATGTTTTGGCAAGTAGAGAGAGCCATTGGTGGTGTTGGTCAAAATCGGCTTTTCTTTTTGAAGGAAACCGTTCCCAACTTTCTAACGTTCCAGGTTGCAAATCACCCTCACCTGTATGGATTCATAAATCTTTATTTTTTAAGTAAGATTACATAATTGATGAACGAGACTTCAAATACAACAAATCTTAAGTAATATTCATATTTAGAATGTATTCAAGTATTTTAATTTTAAAACTGTTTCTAATACAGTAAAATTACTTTGATTTACATCATTTATCATGAATTAAAAATTTATTAACATTAATTGCGCATCAATTGAGTAATTAAGATTTCTTTTCAAAAAATATTTAAATATATATCTCAAATGTTTTATTATAAATAAATAATATTGTATAATAATGTATTAATATATTAGTATTCGTAATTTTTATACTTTATTTACATTTAACATTGTATTTTTATGAAATATTACAATAACAATTGACGCTTGTCGACAAAAAATTCTAAAGATTAAACATTTCAAATTCGGATCTGCACCCTTGAAACACGTGAAAGCACAATTAAAATACATAAATTATATCAATATGATCAAATATATTTGTAAGCCTTAAAAATAGGTCTTGTTGTAAATTAATTTAATGATTCATACATTGTTGAAATACATATTATTGTCATTTTCATTATAATCATCAATCACTGGCATAATGAAATAGATGTTTTAATTTGAAGTGTATTATAATTGTAGCAGGATAGGAAGACACACATTGCGGTCGAATGAATTAATAACTCCATTGAAATTATCGGAACCGAAGGGTGAGTATTTCATAAAGAGAAACTTAAATGGCAAAAAAGACTGGGCATTTGACAATCCTTTCTATTATCTTAAACAATTAATGTCTTTGTAAATGTTTTTATTCATAATATGGTCCCATAAAACTTTAGTATATTAAAGACGAGGCTTCTCTGTCCCATCAAGATTTACTGTTTTTTTTATTCAATTTACATAAGGGCGGTCCTCTTCCTTTGTCCTCGAGCTTACCTGAAATCGGGAACAAATAAGAGCTGCTTACTCTTGAGTTCTCGTCACCGTTAAACAGCTTTTATCCTCATTTAAGCATTTTATTCCATCAGGCTAGCCTTGAAATATCACATTAATCAATTTGGAACTTTTGTCATCTGCTTTGACCCGGCTCTCTTTTCTAACATTCCTCCGGCCTTTGCCTAAAAAAGTTTAAAATGAAAATTGAGCCGAATGACAGGGCCTATTAAATGAGATTCACGGCTGTGAGGAAGAAATTGAATTGCATTTTATTGTGGGGGCAATGGGAGGATCTCTCATGATGCATGGAGATTAGGCGGATTGAAACCAAATGGAACTCATGGGTTCCCCAGATATTCGATTAAAAATTTGAAGCTGAGGGGCTGAATCCTCATCGTTGGAGGAATTGGAGTCACTTGGGCCCAATGGAGGGGCTTAGAGGAGATGGAGATCAAAAAATGGGGTGGAGGCAGAAGACCCCATCTGCTTCGGATGAAGTGGAGGCTCCCATGGGAGACCAAAGGATTTCCTCCTGGTCGGAATTTATAACATAACTCTCGGATTTCTGACTATCATAAGGCCATTCCATTGGAGGAAGAACTAAGACTCTTCCTCCTTGCTCCGCCACTCTACCCGGCCTATCCATTTATTACCCGCCACAACTCCCAACTTTCCCCCTTATCATTAATCCTACCCGCCTGAATATGCATGACTTCACTTCACAATGAACTTCATACTATTTACGTCTCTATTTATCTCGCTTATGTTAAAATATAATTGCATTCAATTTAAGATCAATTTACTAACAATTCAATTCATGTATTCTCCTTTAAGCTGTTTATAGGGAAAATTCAAAAATACGTTAACCGACCCAATAACTATTGTATATTAGAGAAGCATAATCTTCTGAGGTAATTCAAAGAGTTATCAAATTATACGCCTCGTTCAATGTAATTCTTATTTGTAATGAGTCTTTTGAAGTGCTGTTGCTTTGCTCGGGAAAGATTAAGTTTTAAAGAATAAAGGAGTGGGAATTTAAATGGGAATTTCCTCAAATATTTCCCTAATGATAATGAGAATAATGAAGGTTGAAGTGGAAGGAGGGGAAGTTTGTATCAGATGGCTTCGCGGGTTGATGATTCGAGGGTTGAATGAAACTTTGATTTGATTCTTTGAGGAAAGTTTTCTTATTAATTCCTCTCGGAAAGCCGTTCTCTACAGATGGCTTACTCGGGCTTTCGGGCCTCTGAAGTTCCCCGAGTTCGATCAAAGAGGAAAAAAGAGAAATTATTGTCTGAAAGACCTGCAATCGGAACGCGAAGGAGGATTAAGTGAGTCTTGGGTGAAAGGAGAAAAGTTTCCAAGTCTGCTCAACCATGTATCTTATTCCCGCAAACTTTCCCCCAACTTCTCTTTTCGGAAGAAGTCGGGCTGAATTTTCTTTCATTTTTTGGTGCGACGTTCTGCCGTCGTTTCTGTCTCTCTAATCCTCTAGAGCCATTATACTTGATTATATATCTACCATTTCTTCCCACGAGCCCCTCGACAACTCCTTTTTATTTTTTCCTTCCCATAGTCCCATATACTACATAGCTCTTTTACGGATTTCTTCTAGTATTACATTCCTTCATCCCTTTAAATTTCATAGGCCTTGAACAGGGTTTAATAAAAGTAAAAGATTTTTGTTCCGAAATGCTAGGAGGCACGAGTCTGAAAATCCTCTCTTATTTATTAAACTCGGAGATTCGCCCCCGAAGGAGGAAAGCTCAATCGAGGAATTCTCCTTTTACTTTTGAAATGGTCCCATCATTTATTTTTGAGACAAGGACACTTCACCCGTCCTATGATGGAGAATGTGAATTATAGGGACATTAGGAATGAGACGAAAATTTCTCGTGGCGGAAGAGGAAAGGTTTAATCCGGGAAGGAATCGCGTGGCGCACAATCCGAGTCTCCGAATGAACCCGCTTTCCCTCAAGAGCCTCTTTACTTTCAATCAACTGTGGCTATTGAGCCTCCTCCGAGCTCCATCAATGTAATCTCCTCTTCAATCCTCCGACCTCGCCCAAAATCAGATCAGGAGACCCACCGCCAATTTCTACTCACGTCGGAAGGCCACTTCGGCGAAGAGGACTTTCTAATCATCGTCCCACTTAATCTCCTCTCCGGCATTCCGCTGGAATCCCTGCTGGAACTCAACGAGGAAAACTCATTCAATTTCTCAGCTCGTGACAAACGGGGTCTTTCAACTGCTCCGTCAATAATCAAATCTCCATTGTCTTCTCGCCTCTCTGATTCTCAATTTGCACTCTATTCTCTTTTCATTTCCCAAAGGTTCGAACTTCGAACTAATGGAAACCACTTTTCCTCTTTGGATTCACTCTGAATCCAAGATTCGACATCTATTATCTTTTCTCATTTCATATATGATTTCATCTTTCTCATGTCAATTTTTATATTTTGAAACTCAATTATTTATATCAAATGATACCATATTTGACGCTCTGACCTTTTCATGGAAAAGTTAAAAATGAACAAAAGGCAAATTTTTAATTATTCAAATGAATGTTTTATAGTACAAATTGACACGTGCAGTACAAATCTTGAATTCAAATATAACTTTAAAAGCATTAGTTTATTCTTAGCACATTTGAAATATTAATTGTATTTGCACTAATTTGGTAATTATATCAGAAATGACTTCCAATTGCATATTTTACAAGTATCTTTAAAAAGTCATTGGTTTTGGCAAATCTCTTTTGTGACGCTGGTGGCATTTTGGAGAAGAATGAGAGGTTGATGGAATGGAAATGTAAATTCGCTTGGATCCTTCCTCGTGCATGGTGTTGGGAAAGAGCTTGAAAAATGATTGAAAAGCTAACGATCCCGTGACAGATTTTCAATCTCCGTCTCTCCATCAACATTACACTCGCATCAAATCAAATTGTGCCTTCTCTTTGCTTTCAACGGACTGAACCCGATTTCAATTTCAATCTTTTATCCGCTAGCGTTGCAATCCATCTTGGAGATCCTTCTCCGCTTTACAAAGTGTCAAGACACCAATTGCCTCTCCAGACATCTCTTGTTTATTCCAAAAAACGCTTCACCCCCACCAATGCAATTACTTATGTCTAATCTTATGCGCCACTTCGCATTTAAGCAAAGTACATAAATATACTCCGTCTAAAGGTTCATTTGAATTAAACGTTTTTTCCTCAGCTTGATAGAAATACAGATGAGAAAAAGCTATAAAGTCTATGGTGGATTCTTTGAGTAGAATAGACCAACGATCCAACCTTGAAAATCATCTTGGTGCCAATGATCGGCTAACTATTATGTTTTCCATAAAATGATCATCCTCAAAATAGTAATTTGAGATCGTAAATATACATTATTTATTTCAATCAATGTGGAAACAATAGGATTTGTGGTTAAATATTTATGAATACATAAATATCGAAAGGACATTAATGATTAGGAAAGCGAGAGGTTTTTTAGATTAGTGTTCAAGTACTACTTACTGGTGCGCAAAGAGGCTTAATTCGCTTATGAAAGGTTTTTGTGAGATGACAGAATAAGGGAGAGATGCCAGGGGTGTAATGAAGGATTGCTATTGAAGGCGCTGTGGATGAGATTGGGGAAGTTTGGCGGTGAGGGCATTAAGCGAGGGTTATTTCATCTTACATTTGTGTCTACCCAGACACGGCTAATGCATTAGGAAGATTGAATTTTCTTCCCAGGATTCTTCCGGACCGGGGACACATTCGGGTGTCAAGATCCCTTTGTCGTAGTGCCTTCTCCCCGCTCGTGTCGTAGTTGATGGGAGCAGAATTTTGGATTCCAGCGACGGTCTTTCTCTCAGCTCCACTTATGCTCTCTTTCCAAATTCCCTTCTCTTTCACCTTTTCCTCAAGGAGAAAAAAGTCAACTCGAGTGAACATTTCTTTTTTGGCCTTTTATGACCATAATTTCGAAATTTTTTTTTTCATTTATAGAGTCTGATGCAAGCAACATGAATGTTATTGAAATATATTGAAATGAATGAAATATTTAGTTACTGACTAACGATAAGTAAAAAGCCATTAAATTAAATTGCGATAATATTCTATGAGAAAAATAAACATTGTGTATTTTTACAACTTTGTTGATTTATTTAGGATTTTTATGGGTTTGAGGATGAGAGAGATGAATGGAAACTTAAATATTAAAGTAGGAGTTACTTTGAAGATTCCTCGTCGTTTCTGTTTTTGATGGGCTCCTCACTCAGATGCTCATTTAATTTCATGGTGGTTGCCACCGACTCCTCATCATTTTATGAGCACATTTTATGATTGGAATAAATCGACTTTGTCTCCTTGATCCTCTCGTGAACAGGTGAAGTTGGCAGGTGCGAGGAGGCGAAATACCTTTTTCCCTCTCCTCCGCCCTCCCTGCCTAGTCCGCCCGATCAGGCACAGACATCAAGATATGTCAACTCAATTCCATAACCTAATCTTCCATATTCTGCTTCAAATATTCTTGACTTACACTCCATTTGCTCCCTCATTTCCCTTCCCACTCTGTCTGTTCAGCCGAGAGAACAGAAACGGGACGAGTAAACATGAAATTGCCTCTTTTTCAACCTCAACAAACGAATTGGTTCATAATTCAAATCATTCTCATCAAGTCTTTTATTCTTTTATAGCCTCACTTTTCCATGCAACTATTAGTCATGTATCTATAATACGGAACACAAGCGTATCAACATGATGTGATGTACTACTTCATATGAACTATGGTAATAGATCATTAATTCTTCTTCCCATAAAATATATGATTCATATTACTTAATTTTAAAACTTTGAAACATAAAAAATTAGCAATATTTCAACATTAAGCGCTGTATTTCTAATTGTGCGCCAACAAAATTGATGAGTCAATTGCTTGTATTAAATTGAGTATACTGCAATTATCATTTATTGGAAAAAATTTAATTTGCTTTAATTGATATTATATAAGAGGCGCAAGATGCTTACAATTTGAGCAAAACAGTAAGAAAGAGTCAATTGTGTCATTATTCAGAATTTTTGAAACACACGTGGATAAAATCTAATGTATCGAACCTGATGAAAAGAAACAGATTTGTCTTCACTATAAAGCCCAAAATTGCATATAAAGAAATAACTATCTGTTGAGTAACCTATCTCCTATACATAGTTCTATTACTTGAATGGCTTCAGGTAAAAATAATTAACATTAGTCACAAATAAAATTTAAATGAGACTCTGGGCACCATTATGGTTAATAAGAAGTTCTGAATCGATAAGCTAAACGAGTCAACGGCCAGGTTCAATGATAATTAATGATAAAGATACAATATAATAAATTCTGATTAATTAATGCCCCTGTTAATATATTCATAATCACTCAGATATTGTTAAAGATTATCGTTAAAAAAAGTCTGGGGGGTATTAGTAATTATGCATAAATTACCGCAAAAAGATATTTGAGATTTGTTCTTATTTAATACTCTAATGTCCATCATACATGCATGCATATATTTTATTATCAATTTGGTTAACTTAATAGAAATACTTCAAATCCAAGAACAATTTATAAATCTATTCAAAATATAGCTTAATTTCTAAGTTTGAGAAGTTTCTTTTCAGCTTGGTATTGAATTTTCCTCAAGTTTAAATGTAATTATATTTGACATGTTTTCGTTTTGTTCATTTTGTCATTTAGAAACGTTATTCTTGAATTTGTAATAAAACTGACTCAATTGAATGTTTTTGAAGGGAGTTAATAAGTAATTAGTAAGTATGTGAAACTTGGTCTTCGGACAATTCGTCAGCTTCCCTTTGTTAGCAATTGTATTCAAATGTGATTGAGGATCCTCTCCTCTTCCATTGTTCTCCAATTGATTCCCTCGGGGTTCTCTGCGTGATTTCTGGTCGTCGCGTGGCGTCCACTCCCACTAAATCTCTCCTCAGCTCTCAAACTTCATCCTTAATTCTCATCCTTAATACTCCCCATGATTGAACGGCTTTCCTTAATTTATTTACATATAAACTTTTCTAAAACTAAAAACTACTCATCTCATAGCAAGAATTACCATATTTAGATAATAATAAGAAGAATATATCTTCGAGTTTCTGACTGAGTTGGCCTTCATATTCTCATGTAGTATATTCTATCTAGCAGCTTTAAATAAATTCTAATTAATTTTAATAAAATTCCATTCTAAACGCATCATAAGCTTTATCAGTGTACAGATGTGTACGCAGTACGTACGTATCATTATAAATTGTACTTTCATTCATGAATCAAAAGTTTCTAAAATAATATTAATAAATATAACACGTATTAATAAATATACGATCTTTAAAAAAATTTAGAATTTATTATACTTTACTGAATTCCCAATTATTTATCAATCTCTAAATTATAAGCTAATACTTAAGATAATTAATTTAATGGCCGTATTTTAGTCCAAAATATACTTTTCATAGCTTATATACAGGATCCTTCATACAAATGTCACAATTCTCATATGAGATACATGTGAAAGTGTGACATTTAATATGAACCACCCTGCACTTTAAAATGATTTACAATGAAATAAAGACTCACATTCAATTATTAATAGGTACTTATCACTCATATATACTTGTTAAATTAACTAAAATTAATTAGAATTGTAGAAATGATGCTCTGTAAACGAGTATATGTTAAAGTTAGTTTGAGGAGTTATGAGATTAGAGAAGGAGGGATCGTAGTGTAATTGATGGTGAGATCGGGTAGGAGCGGGTGGCGGCATGAACGTAAGGGAGCTTTGTTTTCTCCAGAGGAGGATCCTCGCCAGCATCCAAAAGAAGAGAAGTCACTGAGGCAGTCAGTCAGTTGTTGTTAGTCACTGCGGCCGGAGGTTTCTTCTGATTGGGCCCTTTTTGGAAAAGGGCTGGAGTCAAAGAGAAAGCCCGAGAAAGCGTGTGCGCCACCGATCTCTGGTGGCCTTATAAAAGCTTCCAATCACACCGCCACAGATTCCAAACATCTCCTCCACCAAACCTTCAACTTGGAAAAGTCTTGGAAAACCAGCCCACATGGAACTCGCAACTCACAAGCATAAAAGTGGTAAGTCTCTTTCATCTTCCTTTATAACTCATCTTTTCCTATCCTATAGTTTTCAATGTGCATAATAACTGATTCATCAAGCAATTAAAACATAGTATTAAAGTGCATTGTTTATGCATGTTTAATAAATAACAAATTGCAATTACAGTTTGTTAAATTTTTACCTATTTAGTCTTATTCATTATTATTAGCATGATTAGCATGATATAGGGACAGACAGGACAGATATGAGTATTTTGAATTAAAAACTATTTAGGTTTTTAAAATACGACAAAATGATAATCATAATCTGACTCAATTTATCATCAATCTAGCCCATTTGGTTAAAAGGAAGAAATGAAGTTAGAAAGTATATGAAACGAGCTTGGTGTAATGAAAAGTACAGTTCAATGAGGTATTCATATGGAAATTCATGAGCTCAAATTGGAGTCACAGACGAGATAGCCCTACAATGTAAAGCCAATTGTAAAGTCTGGCCCAACATGCAAATGACTTCCCAATGGTTCATGACATCTGTGTCAAATTAGTCGATTAAAAATTAAGGATAGAGTGAGAAGGTGCGTCTGTGAAAAACCACCGGTCCATGTGTTTCTTACATGGGGCGAAGCGAAGATGCCCTCGCACCCTCCACTTGAGCTAAAACATCCAACAGTTGGGCTCAATTGTTGTGTCAGGAAGGAAGGCTCAGATGGGAAATCGGCTCCATTCCATACACACACTCAATTTCTATATGGTTCAGAGGAGGGTCGGGAATGTAAATCGGAATCGAAGAATAAATTAGGGGTGAGAAAAATGGATTGGAGTTGTAAGCCTAGGGCTTACGACCCACCAGCTCTCTTTCATTCCTCCTTTCTCATCCCGACACTCCCTTCGACAGTTCACTAAATATGGTCCATTCTTTATTCCTTGCCTCCACCAGACAGATCGTCCCTTCACCATTCAATTCACAAAAACACACACACACGGCCTCGTTGATCATATGCAAAATTAATAGGAATATGATTACAATAAAATATATTCAAATTTCGAACGTGCTAATTGCATTCATGGTTAGTATGGGACAGTAAATTAATGGAGGAAATAATCATTTGAAAATAAGAAAATTTTATTAATTGGTGGAAATATGTATTTCATAAATATTTAAGAGATGAAGGAGTCAGGAAGGAGTTTAATACTAGAGTATTTATAGGAAGCTTAATCTTAATTGATTGATGGATTGTTGATGTTGAAATTGGAAACGACATTTTACCGGCTAAAATAGGAGGGACAAAGGGGAGAGATGAGGGAATAATAGGGAAATTGATATTAGGGTCTTTGAAAATTGGTCCATTGGGAGTCGGAATTGTGAAATTTTCTAAATAAGTATGTATAGAATAGATATAGGCAAAGAGTCGAGCAAATGATATGGCGTATGGGTTCTGAATAGATTGTTTTGATTGTCAGCAGATGAATTTAGGACAAGTTTTGAAGTCGAGGTGTGGTGAGAGAGGAAAGGGTGAACCCCCGCACCAGTTGTGGAGAAGGCAAATAGTCAAAAATGCCACCAGGATAATTGAACGAAGCTCCGAGCAGAGAGTTAATCCTGGGCTTAAGTGGAGCCCTTTTAAATGAATATTAGTGCGATGGAATAAGCGTTTAGGGACTATGAATCACTCCTCTCTCTCACTTCCTTCCTGATCCTGACTCTCGGAGATTCCTGGAGCTCAGCCCTTGCAAATTGCTCCCAAGTGCTTGAGTCTCCCAAGCTCCTTTTAGCCATCTCTATGCAAAATCCAGTCTCATTTCATTACCAGCTGCACTCTATTCCCCATTCGATCAAAAAGGCTCAAGCTCAAATAGACAAAGCTTAAGAACCGAACCGCAGATGCTCATTTCATTCAACTCCCATCTTATTCCAATCTTTTGACATTTTAGCCAATCTAATTCAAAATGATTATTGAATTAATACTAAAATCTATTACTTTAATGTTATGCAGCATCCTTTTAAGAAATTTTAAACATTATAATTTGTGAATATTATATTCACAAATTTGCAGAATAATACAATAATACATACAAGTGAATTTTTGAATCCCTATTGAACTATAAATTATAGCGATTGATTGAAATGATTTGGTATAAACTGAAAATGTCATACAGGAAAGACGTTATGTTAAAGCAGGGCGCACTATGTTCTATAGCTAAAGTTAAATTTGTTTTTATTGGAATGATATTGATACATTTGTTAGAAATTGGCAGAAAGTTTTGTCTCAAATTCATGGGATGAGAAAAAAAGGGAATTTAATTTCATGAAGATAGAAGTCGTGTGAGTGGGGAGATTTGGGATGAGCCAATTAGCTAAAATGTAAGTCGTCGCCGTGCTGAAGTTTTTATGGTGAAAACCGGTAAAAGTTTAAGGGGGGAGATGAGATGGGAGTTGGTTTAAGAGGATGGCTATAAAATATATTTGAGAGTCTCCTCTGCTCCGTCCTCTCCACTTTTATTGGAGGCGGGAGTGGAAGGGAGAATAAATTGATGGTTTCAAAGTGATTAAATGAGAGCGCAAGGGGAAGGAGGGCCCCCTGGGGGAATAATTAATTCCCGATTGCCACTTTATGGCCAACTAAGCTCCTTTACTTCACCTACGCACATTGTTTCCGCTGTCCTTATCTATATGCAAAAAGTTAAAGTTTCAAAGTGTCGAGAAATCCTGGAAACTTTCTCAATTCCTTTCCTTACTCTCCCTAAGTACCATAAACTTTCGATATAAATTCGTTTGTACGATGAGCATGAAGCGTATATCTAATTGAAATGAAAAACTTTTGATATTATAAAAGAGTATTTGTAATTGGACTCAACAATATAAATAGTTC
This sequence comes from Neelides sp. FZ-2019, assembly GCA_009869795.1. Taxonomy (NCBI): domain Eukaryota; kingdom Metazoa; phylum Arthropoda; class Collembola; order Neelipleona; family Neelidae; genus Neelides; species Neelides sp. FZ-2019. Next base: position 38,978 of record VJMY01000529.1, on the reverse strand, counting down.
TTTTTGTACTATTCATGTATATAAGTATAGTAGATCTAAAGACATCTTTCTGATGTATTGATACCTATTAATAATTCTTTACACAGTTGAATTCAATAAAAAAAATTGATTTGTTACAATATTAAACAATTGGACACTTCTGCAACTTCAACCCACCCATAGTATTGACTCTTTATGGACGATTGTGAGAGATGAGAAAAAGTAAGAAAGAAGAACTTTTACACCAGAGATTCACAAAATGGTCCAATAAAAATTTGTCTGTGAATAAGCAGTCTAGAAAATCAGAGGATTTTGATTCGATCTATTCAAAAGTTACGATTCTAACTTATAGAGATAGTTCAAAAGCACTAATAATTCAAAGTTTCACAAACCTATAATTTTAAAACTTTACAAGTATACCGTATAACAGTCCTATACAAGTAATGTAATTGTACCGAATGTGTTGGTTATTGGTCTGGTTAAGTAAAAATTTTGATATTTATTTGTAAATAATAAAAATAAATGTTGTAAAGAATCGGAAAAACCGCCGTCTCCATCGTCTTCTTCATCTCCCCTTCACCATCCTTACTCAATTTCTCGAATTCATCGAACCTCGACTCCAATGCCGATTTCGCTTACAACTTCTCCGAGACTCTCACCTTCTTCTCATGGGGGTATGCATGAATCTTCACGTTCGCCGCCTGGAAGTTCCTTTATATCTCAAAGCTTCTCATCTCCAAATGGTATAAAGTGAAATAATAAATGAAAACTCCGAAAATTATTTAAATGATATTATATTCATTTTATATTAAAAGACTATTAGATTTTAATCGTTCATTTAATTTAAATCTAAAATACAGCACGACGAATGAGTTCTGGACTGTCATGCGTTGTTTGTGGAGATACTTCATCTGGAAAACATTATGGAATTCTCGCATGCAATGGATGTAGTGGATTCTTCAAACGGAGTGTTCGCCGTAAACTCATTTATCGGTTCGTGTTGTTTTTAAAAAAAAATTTGTGAACTAGTTTCAAACATAACGTAAAAAATCATTGAATTAAAATTTTAACAACGAAGGTGTCAAGCTGGAACAGGGAGCTGCGTCGTTGACAAAGCCCACAGGAATCAATGCCAGGCATGTAGGCTCAAAAAATGCTTGAATATGGGAATGAACAAAGATGGTAAGTAACAATTATTGTTTGCCGTTCCGCAATGTTCATCGTTTCATATTACTGTAGCTTACAAAGATCTCCGCCTGACCTTTTTTATTTTCATGGAAATTTTGGAAAAATTAACCTGGAATCGCTAAAGTGTTAACTATTACACAATACTTGATCAAATTTTACTTTTCTTCATAAAAATCATATTCGTAAATTTATTATAAATATTTTGCTAATATACAAGATTCCAAGGTATTATGAAAATAAAAAAGGTCAGGCGGAGATCTTTGTAAGTCACAGTATGTTCATAAGCATATTAAATTCACAAAGTAACATTTTACATTAAAGCATAAAGAGATCTTATAGTTTATAGTGTTTTGTGCATTTCTCATTAAATACTTGGATGAATACTAAAAAGGATTGAAATGTTTATGTAAAAAAAAGTTTATTTGTTCGCCATTTAAAAAGTGTTAAGCTTGAGAGGGCGAGAGTGTGAAGTTGGTGAGGAGAAGTGAATTAGTATGGGAAGTGTGGGGGGATTCCGGATGGATGGCTTGATGCAGTTACAGCCGATGAGACATCATTAGGAAGAAGAGCTAATTTGAAGAGTGGGATCCCTCGTAAGGGAGTAATGGTTAATGGGAGGCAGAGGATTCCTTTCTTTTTTCTTTGAGGGCATGCAAATCATGGATCCGAGAGTAATCTGAATTTCGGCCTTCCTACCAAAACTTGCAAATGATCACGTCTGGAGCCCTTATTATCCTCTGCACGTCTCTCATCAAACATGATGGGAGTATGGTGTAAAAGAGATTGAGCCCTTTCGCACTCTCTTAAATCGAGGCCGCTTTATGCAAATCGGCCTGAGGAAAAAGGAAATGAGAATTATTGCCTTAGTTTGCCTCCACTGTGGCGACCCGGCCCGCTTGTTACGATCCCCTTTCCCACAACCCCACAATTGTCACTCACTCTTCCTAATGTCAAATTGGATCTCCTTCTCATTACGCAATTTATTCAAACTCTCAAAAAGACAAATCTCTTTCTCTCTTTTGGCACTAGCGGTTTTCTATTTCGGCACGTTTAATTTGTTCAAAAGCTCCCTCCCCTTTGTCCAATTCAAAAAACAAAAATTAAGGCCTTTATTCACGAATTCACCACGACCTTATTTTTACTCGATTTTGCATTTAAAATTCCCATGTTCTGCATTTTGAATTTTTCCTAGTAAACTAATTTACTAATTAATTTAAGCTGATTAAAACTTAGTAATTTATGAATTATTCGGTGTCGATTTTTATTGATATTTATATTTAAGGGGATTTTACGGATATCATGAATGAAGAAATAATCTACTTTGAAGGAGATTTGGTTTAAATTGAAGATTGAGAGAGAAAGGGAAATCAGGAGTGAGCTCCTGAGAATTGGATGAGGATCGGAAAGCCGTGGAGGAGTAAATCGGGGATTATGTGGAAGAGAGTTGGGAAATTGATTGTTAACGGTCTGGTCACTCAGCAGGAGAGTCTGCCCTTGTCGGGATGAGTTTGACAGGATTACGCGGTCGCAACCCCGGAAACTTTTTGATTAATAGCCTGATGACTTGTGAATGAATAAGCGAGGGGAATTGAATATAGCAGATGAGTGACTCCCATCGGGTTCAATTCCACCCTAAGTGCTCCTTTATGAGCCCTCGAGAATCTTCGAGATCCATTGGAGTCATTCACTCGAACTGAGAGGGAAAGGACTGGAATGGGTAATTCTATCAATCGGATTCGAATGTTCATGAACACTCTCCGCTCCTAACTTCATTAATCCAACCCGAGATAACAAATCTAATTACATTTCTAACTAAATATTCTTCAACACTTTCTTTTCAACTTTCAACGCGAGGTTTATTTTACTCACTCAGCATGCATTTTTGTACATGGATCCATCTCAATTTATCAAATTACATTCAATGTTTCAGTAACTGCATAATTGCATTAATAAAGGGAAATCATTTATTATTTTCATTTTCGATTAAATTCGAGCATTTTGCAAGCATCAAGCATCCAATTAAAGTCAAAATACAGTAAGTTATTAGTAAGTTAAATAATGTAGGTATAATGAGTTAAATGAATTCTTTCAACTGATAGATAGTAATTATTTCTTTAGCTGTTCAGAACGAGAGGCAGCCGAGAAACACTGCGACTTTGCGACCAGAATCCCTTTGTGAGATGGATCAAGAAAGGGCATTACGAGAAGCAGCTGTGGCTGTTGGTGTTTTTGGGTAAAATTCCATATATAATCATAATTCATCCAGAATAAATGAGCAAATATCATTTAGATACTCATAGTATGAAAATGCCTAAGTGTTAATTCGTGGCTAATTAGTGTAATTGAATTGGACCTTAGGCCATTATTAGGGCCGAGAGGTCACGGAGCCATCGGAGGCGGAGTTCACATGAGCGGAGGAGGGAGCAGCTACCATCCTCCACCACCACCCATCCTTCCGCTCCAGCCCAATGAGAGCAATGGGAGCCGAGAGATCGAGGACGGTAAGGGAGATTTTCCATCCAATAGCAAAGATCAAACATCTCGGATCTCACATTCATCCTTTCGGGAGATTGAGCCAACCCTTGTAAAAACATCCCATCCTTTTCATGACCAGCTTTAGCTATCCAGGCTATCCTCAATCGCATCCCTTCACTTCATCATTTCACCCAACTCATTTTGTTATTTAGATAAGAGAGCACTTTTCTCTAAACTTCTCTCCCGTATACACAATACAGCTATTAAAACTCAATATCAAGAGTTGATGTATGACACAGAGGACAGCATTGATGTAACAACCGATGACAATGTTCCGCCGTGTGCGAAGACTCCAACAATCCAAGCATGCAATGGGAGCGGCGTTGGAGGTCCGCATTCAACGACGACCACGGTGGGATTCAACAATGGTGGAGGAACTCCCATTGAGATCCCTTCAGCCATTTACAATCCAGCTCATGAAACCATTTATGAAACTTCGGCAAGACTCCTCTTCATGGCAGTCAAGTGGGCCAAGAATCTCCCTTCATTTGGAAGTCTTCCTTTCAGAGATCAAGTAATTCTATCAATAATTTATAATTTCAATAATTTTAGTCTCTTTTTTTAATTAAAAATGAGATTTATAAATACAAAATAGAAAGTAGAAAATTAAACATGAAATAAATAAGTTAACTGAATTTGATAATTTAATAGGTCATTTTACTGGAGGAAGCTTGGGGAGATTTGTTTCTTCTCAATGCAATTCAATGGTGCATGCCTGGAGACTCTGTTTCACTTTTCTCTGCGAGTGATCATCTCAATCACTTGCCAAATGGAAAGGCAGTCCAGGTAATTTCATTTGCATTTCTCACTGATAACCCCCTTCAATCTCACTCTTACTTAAAGGTGGCAGCAGATTTGCGGACTTTAAATGAGACATTGATTCGTTTTCGTTCGATTGGAGTTGACCCGGCCGAGTTTGCTTGTTTGAAAGCCATTGCTTTATTCAAGAGTGGTAAGATAAAATAGCGTCATTTGATGCTCTTAATGAATGGGGGTTTTATTTTAAGTAATTTGAAATTGTAATGAATAGACACGAGGGGATTAAAAGATCCACTGCAAGTGGAAAATCTTCAGGACCAGGCTCAAGTGATGTTATGCCAACATTCACGAGGTCAGCATCCAAGTCAGCCAGCTCGGTTCGGAAGACTGCTCTTAATGCTCCCTTTACTTCGCCAAGTGCCAGCAGTGAGAATTGAACTCCTCTTCTTCCAGAGGACTATTGGATCAACACCCATGGAGAAAGTCCTCTGTGATATGTATAAGAATTGAGAGCATGATAAATAGATTAGCAAAGAAATATTATTAGCATTTGAATTGCATCATTCCCATGCAAAAAATGAGCATCAGCTTCTACAGTAGGTACAATAAAACTTTTCAACGGTTATAATATGGTAAGCATTAAAATATGTTAGGTAAGTAATTAATAATTGAGAATTAGCATTATAGCTAAATAATAAGTTAGTAATTAAAATTTATTGTTTAAATTAATATAAGCAATAATATTTATAATTCATTCTAGTCGTGTGTCAGGTACTGATAAATAGGAATTTCATCAATAGCTTTAAAGGTATACCAGTATTTATTATATAATGTCGTTCATCCTTGTGCATTATGTTGCATTTATAGTAAAATAGTACCTAATTCCTACATTTGATTTATTATTTGATTAATAATTTATGTGTAAATTACTATTTGGTAAGTTATTAAAGTATTTTACTGTATTACTAGATTAATATTTACAAGTACTATAATTATAATAATGTTCTAGTGTTTGATCTAGTCAAGTTGTAATAATAGAAATCAGTTGTTATAATATTTAACAATGATTTTTTATGTATATTTCTTTATAGAGAAGCCCTCAATTTGTGATTCACATTCTTTGTGTAATTAACCCAAATCAATAAAAGTTAAAAGATATCATATACCTTAGTACATTTAATGTAAATAAGCATGTAGTTTATTGACCCGATCAGAAACCATTCAATTTACATATTTATGGCATTTCATACATTGTGTGTGTTGCTCCTTTATCTTAAATTAAATGCCATTTAAGATTTTAAAGTTTAATTATTTAAACGAAAAAATTGTAATTATTTAAAATAGGTACGAAAGTCCAATTTATTTCAATATTTCAAACTCAAACATTAATCATTAATTGATAAAATTTTCTTAACGTTCGCCTTCTTAGTATTCATTACTATTAAGTAATTATTTACCTCTCAAAAAACGCTACGCTCACAAACATTATGATTTTGTATGTAATTCTAGAGACTTTAGATTATTTGCAAATTCAATACACCATGAAAAAGATAAGGTTAAATAAATAGTAACTCCAAAACGTGACAACGAAAAGGGATCAGGATTATTAGATAAGCATTACATCAATAAGATGAAATTTTAAATCAAAGGTTATTCCGATAAGACAGATAAAAATAATCCTAGGTGAAAAGGAATTAAGACAAGAGTAAACAAGAGGCTTAAAAAATGTTTAGTATTAATGATATCAATGATAATGACATTGCTCATTTTCACTCAATCTGCAAAACACTTTTGAATCATACCTACTTCATAAAAATAAATTTACACAAGGCTCCTAAATCCCAATAGCGCAACGGTTCTATCTATAATTATAATTCCAAACTCATGTTTAGTCATTATTAATTTTTCGATCAAAAATTTCATTGGTGCATGATTGCTATAATCTAAAGGGGTTGTTAGTAAAACTGTATCTTTTATTAATTTTATACCACATAAAATGAGTCTTGCTGTTGAAAATGAAGTATCACCGCTTGAAAGGCGAAATAGGTAAGAAACTTTTTTTTATTTTAGGCAGGTTTATGCTTATATTTCATGAATGAAACACTTCTCAAGTCCTGGTTTCAATAAAAAGTAATAATAATATTTGATTTGTTTTATTAGTGCGAATGTTGGTACACTTCATCAACTTCCCACTCAACAGGAGCTTCGAAAAGCCTTAGAATGTCCTATCTGCAAAGAAGTTCCTTTAGCCCCGATATACACTTGTTCTATAGGACATACTATTTGTGGACGTTGCAGAATTGGCAAAAAGTGTGGGATCTGCTCTGAAGATGTATCAAACTCTAGAAATGCTGCAGTTGAGCTCATTGTAGCAAATTCCTCTTTTTGGTGTAAGTTTCAAACAGACGGATGTAAAAAGCTCGTAAAAGGATCAGAATACAAATCACATTCTGAGGAGTGTGACTATAGGTAAAGTTAATAATTTTCCATTTATGTACCTATATTTAATACAAGTATAAGAGTACAGGTTAAAATTAAGCATTGTATTGATTGATAGGCGAATCGAATGCAATGAATGGGAGTTAATTAAATGCAAAGGAGCTCCTATTCGCTTTAAGGAATATTTCAATCACTTGAAAAGAGATCATCAAATTGAAGGCTACGAAATGAACAACACAGTGCTTCCAATGTCTGAGTATTCTAATGATCTAAGAACCGGTAATTAATTACTAAATGTGAAAACTATAAGAGTAAAAATATCATGAAATGATTCTTCTCTGGTAGATGGTCCTTGGCCGGCTTACTACTTTTATTTTAACGGAGAAGTGTTTTTAAGAAATATGAAGATCGAGAGATCAATAATTTACTGGTGGTTCACTTATATTGGAAATCCTGAAGAAGCAGCAAGTTACAGATTAAAACTTACAGTGCTAATGAGAAAAGACAATGTAAAATCAAAATGATAATTACTTTTACGAGTTTAATTAAATTAATATTTGATATACCAATGATTTATAATTAAAGAAATGGAAATTGGATTGGATTCTCCCCGTGTACTCAATTAGAACTTCTCAAAAAGAGTTAGAAGAGACTTCCCTAAGAGCTGCAATACCATCGAAACAACTTGAACTCATGTGCGAAAGACGCCAGCACCCGCATGGAGAAATTTTTAACTTTGTAATGGATTTGAAATATGAAATAATGTCAGCATAATGAGAAATTAAGAATACCGATGCCCAGATTGAACGATAAAAGTATAAAGAAATTCAATCTCGACTTGGAAAATAAATATTTTAGTTGTTTTTGATTTTCATGATTATTTTATTCACTGAATAATATAATAAACCAATTACAAAGGCATTTAAAAAGTTTTCCAAAAAATTGATAGCAATACTGTAACTTAAATATCTAAATTATAATTAAATACCTGTATTATAAGTAAGTAATATAAATATTACATTTATAAATATTACTTAACAGAATTCAAAGTTAATTAAAAGTGATAAATTAATAAACAGGTAAGCTTTAAAAATTAATTATTTTTCACGTGTAAAATCTAGTTTAAAAATTCATTCAATGAGTGTACTATAACCTTATAAGGTATATAAATAATTTTTAGAGATGTCCTTGTTCCATCATTTCGAATTCTTTCACTGTAACTTATCTCCTGAAAAAATACATAATTTTATTATAGTAATTTAAAAACTTTACTAAACACTTCATATCATAAAAATTATGAGAATTCCCGATAATAAGATTCTTATAAGTTTTTCACCTTGATCGCTTCGATTTAGGAGAATCCCTTGAGGATTTATGATCTTTCGAGTGATGGGACCTTTTCTTATCATTGCTACTGCTACTCTTATGCCTGTCCGAAGAGCTCTTGTGCTTATCAGATGACCCGCTCTTTGATGGTGAGCTGCAAATCAAATTCAAGTTATTTAAACCATTTTTTTTAAATCCGAGAATTTTCATAAATGTCAAAATTATTATTTAACATATTATGCATCTATCATTCAAACTTTACCTCTTGCTCTTCTTCGAAGAGGATGAATGTTTGTCTCGCGAACTCGAGCTTGAATACGGAGCCGGTCGCTTTCCTCCCTTTGAACGAGTGTATTCGTCCTCGAAATATTTTTGATTTTTGTCAGCTTCGGCTGCTTCAGCCTCCAAGTCTGACCAGTCTTTTCCACTCTCTTCCCCACTTCCAGAAACCTCTGATAAACAAAAACACAAGTTTAGACACATCAAAAAATAATTTAAACGAGAAGACCGAAACTAACCGTTACCTTCATCATCATCATCGTCGTCGTCATCCGACTCGTCTTCATCGACTTCAGAAAAGTCTTCTGAGTCGTCCGACTCATCTTCTGAACTTCCATCTTCACTTATATTGAAAGTTTCATCTTCTTGGTCGTCGTCATCATCGTCTTCACCAGCTCCCTCATTGTCCGACTCTGGTTCAAGGAACTTCCAACCTCCTTGTTCAAAAAATCCCTCAGGATCATCAACAATCGTTTTCAAGATTTTGACCCAATTAAGCGACTGAATTCCTTCAGTGTAATGTATCTGGCAAGAACTTTTAATAAAATACAATTACATTAAAAAATTATACAGAGTTGCGCTTATTATATTTTGAATACTTTTATTGACAGAATGAAAGTCAATTAATTCATCATAGTTTATTTAAATTCTGATCATAAACTTACTTGAGCCAATTCTTCACATGATCGAGCATTTGCATAGGAATAGCGTTAATCATTGACACTTTACGGTTGTAGTTCTTGAAAACAAACACCATGTCAAAATTCTTCAAGTGAAACTGAACTCGCTCAAAATGAACAAGTTCAAGATCCTCAAGAGAAATGACAAAAGGTGGCTAAAAGGAAAAAAATCAACAACAATGATTAAAATATTTATTAAACTAGCATAAAATTAAACAAACTGTAAATAAATAATTTGCCATTTATAAAATTTAAATTAATTTTTACAAAATTAATCAAAATCTCTAAATTAAAAAAAACATTTTATACCCATTCCGTAAGATTGACGATACAGGAAGATGTGGGTTGAAGGAGAACCGTTGATCTGAACGGAGCTCCTGGAAAGCCCAACTCTCTGAACGGAGTATCAAACTCAACGTCACCCTTGGTCATTGATTCAACTTTCTCAGTGAATGATTTGAAGCCGGTGGTGAGTTTGTGTCGAAGTTCTCGCTCAGCTTGTTCAGCAGCCAGATCATCTCGATCATGCATATGCTGATGCTTTCCAAGATCAGTCGTAATCTCTCCGACTTCTGTGTAAAATTGAACATCCACGTGCTTTTTCTTTCCAAACATGATGGCATTCTATAATTCACATATTTCATTAATAACATTTTCATCTTATATTTTTATTCTTTGAATAAAATTATTTTTAGTAAATCGTACCTTAAGATGAAAATGGAGCAATATGATCATTTCAGATTCACATGGCTGGAAAACAGCGTGACGAATGTTGTTGTAGAGAATGTCAACTTTGTCCCCACGAATCGAAGTATAACGAAAGCCATTGGAATGTGCCTAAATTAAACAATCCTCATTTTAATAAAGAAATAATATTATAAATAAAAATAATTTTAAAGCTAATAAATTGTTAGTAATATAGTATACCTCAAGTACACCAGAAATACGCTTCTGGACAATATTAGGACGAATGTAAAGGTCCTTCAGTTTCGGATTTCCTTTGTTAACAGAGAGAACCAAAGAATCTTGCTTGACAAGATCTTCCTTTTCACGCTCCTCAGCCTCCCTTGTTTTGAACTTCTTTTGTACGTCCTTAATGAGCCGGAAAGCCGTGTTGAGATTTGCACTAGGAGCGGCGATCTCACCAGGATCCTTTGTGTTAATGCTCCGGTAAGTGACCTACAGAACATGATTTGTCCCAATGCATCATTTTTCAAAACTTTTTTTTTGTAAACTTTGAATAATATTTGTTTATATTAAATCATATTAGTCAATCAATAATTTGTAATTTTTTAATTTTAAATTACCTCTTTCACATATGTAGCTTCTGGATGAGTAAATGATCCTTCGGCCTTACTGATTGTGGCACCAGGATGAAAAAAGTTAACACGCAAGTAAGTATAATCTCCTTCAATGGATTGCGAAATGTTCTTAATGGTCGAAATGTGGAAGGGAACCGGCATTCCAAAGATGGGAAGGATGACAGTTTCATACTTCCGATCTGTTAATTAACATATAAAATTAATTATTTAATTTCCTAGGAGCAAATACCATTTTCTTGTAATTTAATTGTAAAACTTAAAACTCATAGTCAACTTACCAACATAAATCTTCAGAGTTTCGACTTCCTTCTCCCTCGGCACTTGACTCGCGTTTTTGTATGAGATTGTAGATTTTCGAAACTTTTCAACCTCTTTTCCTCCTTTAAGCTTGGCAAGACGCTCTCGAGCAGCATCGTTGAGATTTGTTGCAAGTTCTCTCTGCTGGGCTTTTCTCTTTTCCTCGGAAGTGTGCTCTTGGCGCAATTTAGAATCCAGGATCGTCGTTCGTCGGCCACCCCTTCCCATTAATTCATTATCAGGTTCATTTTCCTTCTCGTCCTCTTCCTCTTCATCTTCGCCTTTCAAGAAAATTCCAATTGATTTTACTTTCTTCTTGCTCATCACCAAAGGCGTAGCTGGGCCTTCCTGTAATGAATAAATGAAAACTTGATAAAATATCCTTTAAAAATATATTAATTCAATTTATAGAAAACATAAATCTATTTCTATTATCATTTTCAAACCTCATTAACAACCACGGTATCGCCAATGAACAATGCATATTTTTTTCCGGCAGCATCAGAAGCTTTTTCGTCCTTTAAATCAGACAATCCGACATTGACATTAAAGGTCGTCCCTTTAAGAATCTTCGCTGTGCATTTGGGACCAATAACCATACTTCCTTCTCGGAACTCAATTCCCATTACGAAACCGAGAGTCTTGGTTAGCTTATCAAGTAGAGCTGGCTTCTCACTCTTGACAAATTCAATAGTTTTTTCGTAAACCTCACTGAGTTTGGATCCATTTACAAGATTCTTGCAAATCTCATCTTCAATGGAGCAGAGGAAATTGTAGTTCTCCTAAATTAATTACATCAAAATAATAATTTGTGTTATGATGAAATGATGATGTAATAAAATTTCACTTTACAAGTAGAATATATTTTAAAATCATATTTCTTACTTGAACTTTTTCTGAAGGATTAACGAGAAGCGTTCGAACAATGTTGGAGCAATAAGATTTATATCTTATTCCAAGACAGCAAACAATGGCTCCAAAATGTAATGGATTTTTGTCGGACGTTGCGCTGAATTTGAGCTGATAATTCCCACCGCTCATAATAATCGGAGGATAGCACATGTCGACGTTATTGTGATCAATTCCACTCACGTATTTCTTATCTGTGATCGCTTTCTCAACGCCTTCGGCAAGCTTGCTATGCCGCACCTGATTTCAGTTAAAACACTGAATAAATATTTTCCACATAAGTAATTTTTGTCTTGAGTTTATTACCTTTCTTTCCGAATCAACAATATCCATTATTTGATCTTTAAGGTATTTTGTGAAGACATCAACAGAAGCTTGTGTAGCACGCTTCATGGTGCTCAATTCATTTTCTTCTTTGACACACAAAAGAGCTCCAAACATCGAGTTCGCATCGACCTTTACACACAATAATAAAAATATTTAATCAGTTTTTGATGATTGCTGAGACATTAATTAACTTATTTAATTATTTTAATAATTATGTGTTTGACTTGCAATCTCAAAAACTCCTTTCAAACAAGCTTTCCAGCCTGAGATAAGTTCTCCAGGATAGCTATCCTTTGTGAAATTCCCGACAACTTTCCCATTTTTACTGTCCTTGAGAGCTTGAACAAGCTTTTCAAAATTGGCCTTGTCTTTGTCAGTCTGTAAAATAAATAAATCATTTTAAAATTAATTTAATAAATGCTAATAAATAGTGACATTCAATTTCAAAAATATATAAAAGCTTACCTTGTCTCGAACAAGTAGCTTTATACTCGGGAGTCCATTCACATCTTTATTTTCAATTGGTTTGAGAAACTCAATCTTCTTCTTTGAAGAAAGAATTAAAACTTGAGATTCGGTGAAAACCATGATTGTGTCAGGAAGCTCATAGCCGAATAACCAAGTCTAAAATCATTAATATTCCAATTAACTTATTGCAAATAGAACATTAAAATATTAAAAATGACACAGTCGATAATAAATTGACGCGCGTTTGATATTTTACCTGTAAAGCCTGTGATTTATTATAGACGGTGTCTTCATCCACTCCGACGTTAAACGCAAAAGCATCAATCTTACTCCACTCGCTTCCTCCATCCTAAAGATCGAAATTTATGCGCATTGATTATAACTTCCGCAACTGATAATCCAAAATTATGAAATGTATTTTATATTCAGAGATTCATTGACTTACTTTCCATGCTGTGTATAGTCGTTGGAGACGACGCTGGAAGATCTCTTTGTCACAGATCGCGCTGCCCATTGTGGCCCACTTTTTGACAACTGGTAATTAAAAGAGTTGACACGACGTGTGAAGCGATGTTCAAATAACTAGGGTCGCGAAGACTTCGCTTGGCATGGCGGTTCTTTGTGCGCTGGTTCACTCTTGCACAATTGTAGGAATTGCCGCCGCACAGATGTCTCCTTCTCCTCCCGCTTTATGTTTAAACCAATACGTGTGTACAGAATGTTTAAGCATATCTTTAACTATTGAAGTTTATTCAATGCATGCATGTGGAATAGCAGACTCCTCGGCCCATGAACACTATTTTCAAAGCGGCTCATATTCACGGTCTCAAATATAGTTTAATTTTTAACTACGTTATTAATAAAAACAGTTTACGTTTTCATTATTAGGAACTTTTTATTGTTTAATTTTTTATAAAGTTTAACTCATTGTGTTTAACTAATATGGCGTTGCCTCTTAATTTGAGTAAATTATTGAGAAAATGTCAAGTAGTGGAAAAACCTTTAGTACGGAACTTGAGGAATAAATTCTTTTATAGAAGTCCTATTAACCCAACGGGAACTCTCGAGGATTATTTGGAAGGTTTGTAATTATAATTAAATAAAATACATGAAATAACTAAAAACAATGAAACTTAACTCGTATAGATTAATTATAAGGTGGTTGTATGTATTACTCTGCCAGAGAAAAAGCTTCCTATTGTGTTTATAGTAGCCTGTATTTTAAATGTTCAAATAAACATTTAATTTTCAAAACTAGCTTTCTTATCAGAAAACTTACAATGGAGGCTCCCGGGATGATGCTCGCGTATAGCTATGACATAGTCAGAAACTTACCATTAACTAACATGTTACGGCATTATAATCACTGCTTGAATGTACATTTCAATGTGAATGAAACAACTCATACCTACTTAATACCAAATATTTATCATGTCATTCTTAGGCATATTTGTGTTCATATGGCCTAATTGCCTTTAAAAATTAAATAAATACCCTGTGGTAAAAATTTTCGAAATTTCGATTTTTTTTGAAAAAGTTATAACTTTAACAATAAGTTATTATGCCGTAACATGTTAGTTAATGGTACTTAAAGTTGCTGGATATGTCAGATAGCTGTACGCGAGCTTCATCCCGGTAGCCTCCATTGTTAGATTAAAATAAATATCTGAACGGACGTTCTGTGAATCATCAACGCTCTCGTCTCCTTCAACACGAAACTGGCTGAATGAGTCTTCAGTTTAGCGAAGGAACTTAACTTCTCCCTCTTAAGGTTCATTCCTCACCACACTCACTGCTCATCGGATCTTTATCCCAATTGGTTTCCATTTTCTTCCATCTTTCAACATGCTTCTCAGAGGTCAACGCTTCAATTCATATTAAAAGTTGAGACAAGTGTTACCAATTGACTTCATCCTCAACCTCTTCAATTTTGGTGTAATTGGATCCGCAAAATTGAAAGGCTTGGTTGGAACGCAATGGACTAACAATAAATGCACAAAGGGCAAAGACGAAATCTTTTAAAATTAATTGTTTTTTATATGTAATAGTTTAATATAAAAAAAATGAGCGTTTTTATTCGCTTCCATAAGCACAGTAGGACACTTTTTCTCTGATAGCCTAATAATTTAAACTTTTATTGTTTATAAACTAGATAAGTATAAGAGAGAACGTCCTGAGGAATTGTATTTCCGAAATAATATTGGATTCAAGTATGTTTCTTCAAGTAGACGGGATTTACTCGGCAAGCGTCTTGAAGAAAGAAAAATCATAAGGAATAACATGAGTCTTGAGAAAGCAGCTCGAGAACGAAAGCGTAAGTTTCAATTTATTTTGATTTGATTAAGACCTTAGTAAAAATTTATTTTTTTATCTTATTACTGTAATTATAGAGCAAAAATTGCCCATAAATGATATTTTTTATCTTATAGTGGTAGTTCCACTCAATGAAGTGTTTCACGAATGGAGCAAAACAAACGGCCCAATTCATATGAAAGAAGCAGCCGACTACTTTAATGTGTTTGATCACTTGTTTGGAGATGCATTTTTTTACCCAGTGCTTCCGCTCAACATTCTTTATGAAGTCGAAGATGAGAAATTAGTGCGAATCTACAATGGAAATCTTCTGAAGCCAAGTGAAGCCGCTCGAAAACCAATTGTTTCGTTCAGTGCCAAATCAGACGAACTCTTCACTTTACTGATGGTTAGCCCGGATGGACATTTTAGCAAAGAAGGAGGAGAATATGCCCACTGGCTTGTTGGCAATATTCCAGGGAATGAAATAGGAAAGGGAGACACACTTGTGGATTATTTGCAACCATTTCCAGCTAGAGGAATTGGCTATTGTAGATACGTCTTCGTTCTCTTCCATCAAGAAAAGAAGTTGGACTTTAAAGACTATTCGACCGTCTCGCCTTGTTTAAATTTAGCTGCCAGAGATTTTTCGACTCATGGATTTTATTCTCGATTTCAAGAATTCATGACTCCAGCTGGACTCGCTTTTTTTCAGTCAGATTGGGAACAAAATTTAACAGATTTCTTCCATCACAAACTCGGTATTTATATTTTAAAAGTTTATTTTAATAATTTACTAATCTTAATTTCATAAAGAACATAATGAGTGGACATGATTTGATAAATAAATTTATTTGTAGACATGAAAGAACCTACATTTGAATACAATTTCAACACCTTTGATGAAAGTTACCGGAAAGAGCAACCATATTTTCCCGAGAAGACAATGAGCTTTGACACCTTTCTTGATCAATATAAAGAACCGAAAGATCTCCAATTGGAACTTTTACTTGAGAAGCTCAAAGAATGTCACCCTTTCGAAGCTCCTCCAAAGCCTCATAAGTATCCTTTAGCCATCCCAATTACTGATCATGACATGCCTTCCTGGCAAAGAATCCAGCTTAAACAGAAACGCGCTAGAGAAGGAAAATGGAAATTTATGTAATGATAATTTATGAATAATTAATTTTATTTATTATAGCCAACATACTATATTGTTTTATATGAATTGTACAACTTATTATACTTGTCATTTCTTAAAGTCAAATAAATGAATCTTATTAGAATCCTCGATAAATTGATTATTAGAGAAACATGAACTATTATAAGCAGTATGGTAGTAAACACACTTCTAATTTTTAAGTTGATTCGGGTAGAATTTGTCTTGGACCTCATGCTCATGGGTGAAAAAGCATTCTGATCTTATAGAACATGATGTCACATAATTACATCATGACTAGCATGATCAAATATTTCGCTCACTATTATACTAAACTAACTCTAAACACTATTTATCATATCGAACGCTTAAACAAACGGCGCCCTCAAAAGATAAAAGTTGATTTCAATTAGCTAATTACCTATTTATAATAGTCCAACAGGATATAAAATAAATAAAAATACTATTTTTATTCTGCATGACTTGAACGACGAGTTTTTTCGCATGTTTACCATTTACGTACCTATTGAATAATTGAGCTTTTCTTTTGTGAGTTGTAATTGAATTGTTGTGCACGAAGACTGGTATTGTATCATACAAGTTGCGTAGGCTGAGACTAAAGTGAGCCCAAAAATTGATCTTTTTCCTTTTCCCACTCCTGTATATTTTGCATGTAGTTTTCCTATTAAATAGAAAACGGGATGGAAGGAAATGAAGATTATTTTATTAAATGGTAAGTAAATGTTGTGGGCGACGAGTCGGTCTCGTCCTTGAAACGACACTCGTGAATCCGCGTGCTCATATTTCATTAAGATTCTTCTGTGTGTGTCTAGAAATAATAAGCAAACAAGGGAAGTGTGAGATCATCCTCCTTCTCTGGAGCCGATGAAGGAACGAAGGTGCGTCCGACCGCAGTCTGATTGAAGCCAATCAGCCAAATTACTTCTTTCCTGGAAGTGTCAATTCCTTCATCATCTCGACGATGTCTGAGAGGAAGTTTGCACGTGTACTCGGGAAGCCTGGAAGTGCGGCCCAAGTGCGAGAAAATGTCTCTAAAGCTGTGCGGACGAAAACAATTTACCAGGTTAGAAAGGACTTAACAGAACAATTAATGCAAGGAGAATTAAGGAGGCTGGAGAATTATCATATTCTTATCTTAAAATTTCAATGAGTGCATTGAGTGAGTGCGTTCTGCATATAGGCCGAGATTAGTTTAATTGTTATGATACCCGATACTCCTCACGACTTTCATTTTGCCTGTCAACACCAAATGACATTTTATCAGTCAACAATAAGTTCACGGCATTTGCATTTGTGTTTTATCTTTTATTCATTTCTTGTTTACCCATTGAAAGTGATTGAGCAGATTTTCATTCAGAACTCGATTTGAATGAATGAAACTGGAGCAGTTTTATAAAGAGGAAATAACAGTTATAAATGAATTTAATGTGAAAATATTATTCATAGATTCATTAGATCGCAAAGAAATGCTTCACTAATCTCATATAAAAACGAGGATAAATAAGCTGACATTGAGCTACTACCATTAGAAAAGCTAATCAGCATTTTAAACTGATGTTTCAAAGATTAACAAGTCTTAAACATTCAGCAAACTCTTTTATTTTTACGAAGTTGATGGGGAGTCAATTGATAAATCTTACGAGTTTTTATACTCCAAATAATTTAATGACATATTGAATTTTAAAATTAGTTCATGGTTTCATTTATAATGATCTAATAATTAATTTTAGTTCATACCTAAGATTGTATAAAGTTGGCACAAATACACCATCAATGAAAATTTTGCACACATGATGTGTTGTATTTGTTTAATTCATATCCTTGATTCTTGTGAAATTGCGGTTTTGTAAATTTTACGATTGACGTGAGCAAAGCCTAAATAGAAATATTTAATACAAACAACCACTCAAAATTATTCCTAACGGTCTAACCATGCCTTAAATTATTTTAATTAAGTAATAAATAAAATTAATATAAAGTTTGTGATCATAGCTCACAAAAACTTCAACAATTCATGATATCTCATCACACTTTCATTAATCAAGGATTCAACAGTTTCCTCCTCTCTCAATTTTTGATAACGTTGTTGTATTTTATTTTAAAGAGGGTGAAAGCGTTATTAAATCCTGAAATGATAATTAACGTGAATTCTGAATTTCTGAATTTCCATTAGAAATAAGGTGTGAAACTCGTTAAATGAACACAAAAAGCGTGAATGGAAATTAATTGATTTTGATGACAGTGGACTAATGCTTGTTAAATAATTCTCCACATACACATTAGCTGTTATTTCGACTTTCTCAGTTTCCTTCTCGTTTCACACCCACATGTCTCGATCTTCTCCACTCCTCTTACTCTGACACTTCAGCTATGAAAGAAGATGAAGTCGAAGATTACATGGGAGCCGCGACATGGAAATAAATTCTATCATTTTCATGTAATGTCATATCCTAATCATATAATCATCATTCTTAAAAGTTAAATGACTATTCAAAATGTTTTGAAAATTAGGAAGAAAATTTTTGCGGATCTCATCCACCAAATTACCGCAATTTCTTATAAATGCCAACCACATCTAAACATCATCTTCTTTGTTCTCGATTCAAGATTTGTATGATAAATTTACAATGTAAAATTCACTCCAGATTACTAGTCTTCTACTTTTATAAAATAAATATTCCAATTTCAATTTTAATGTTGCAATCCATTGCCAATCCAATATAAATTAAATTTATGTCATAAAATTTCGTGTATTGACCTATGTACATGGTTCATGCATAACACATTAGCCCTTAATAAGAAATTTCTAATGTGTACGATAAATTGAAAACATTTCTTTGATACATAGATCTTTATCGTTATTAATAATTTCTAATCATGTTATAAGAAAGGATTGAATATCTATTAAAATATTAACAGTGAAATGATATTTTTGTAGGTATTTCTGATCTCTTCCCATTATTAAGAACAATTGGAACTTAATTAGTATTCATCCGATGATTGGTCGTAAAATTGTGTAGATAGATGCTACTCATTTGATTTGTGTGTGTGTGTGTGTGAGAGAGAGAGAGATGCTTTCCATGAAAGTTCAATTCATTCACTCATTAGAAATGGAAAGAGGGCATTTGGGAAGAAAAGAATATCATTGCATGATCCCAATAAGAGTTCTATTCAAAATCCATTGATGATATTGATCTCCAACAAGAAAACCAGATTTCACATCCGATTCTCAAAATTCTCACCTGTTTTCCTAGCAATTTTGAGGGAAAGAATTCCATGTGTGCATTTGCATATAATTTGAGAGGTGCAGAGGCCCAAAGGAGTGCCGCAGTGCTACTTCCTCTCGATGCATTTCCAATCACCCAACTTCCACACCTGAGCCCCCTGCTCTTGTTCAAATGGGCTCTCGTGAATGATAAAGTAGTCTTTGGGGATTTGATAGCCTCTTTTAAAAAGATTCTTGATTGAATCCGACGTGAAGTGATATTTATGATGACTAAATAATCTAGTGGGAAAAAGAAAGGGAGGCTCTTTTGTCCCACAAGGGCCAATATTGTAATTATCTACACACGCGAATGGAAGATATTGTGGTCAATCTCCTTCCGTAGTGGAAGAGTCAGTTTTCTTCTCAATCTTCTCTCAAGACTTGAACGTATTAATCTTTAACAAGTTACAAGCCCATTATATGGTTTTTGCATTTCGACTTTGTTTTCTTTTATTAAATTGCCTACTCATGGGATCGACTTTGATTTTTCCACACTTGAAAGGGAATTTACGATGCAAAACTCTTGAACCTCCAAAGTAATTTTCTTCTCATTACTCCAAATGTTTTCATACACGTTTTCTTAAAACATTTAAATGGGACATTGAGGTAGTTCCATTACTCTTTTGTCATTACACTTCACATTCACTTATCATTTATTGATCTTAACTTAACCTCTAATTTTCTCTTATAATGTCATTAAAAAATTTCATTTAAGTCTTTTACAATATCCATCCTTCAGTTTTTATGCGTCAAGATTAAATATTAATGATTAAGCAACATAATAACAAGGTGGAATCTTTTATATTGTAGTATTAAATAGTTAATTTCATTTCAAAACAAATAACTTTGCTTCCTAATTGTTTTAATATTAACCTTTATAGCAAATTATACCAAGTCTGTATGAGTTGTATGAACTCATATGTTAGCAATAAGAGTCGAAGGGGGTAGCAACTTTTGATTATTTTTCATCATGTTAATTAGAGGATCGAATTTCTCAGATATTTTTCCAATATCAATAATTTGAGTGAGTATTTGAAGTATGTTGATGGAAGGCGGAGTCGAGGGGATTTCTCATTGAAATTTTAGTGAAGATTCTTCAGAGAATCTACATAATGGTCAGTTTGGCCCATCCCTTTCTCTAACAACTCAGCAAACACAGAGGCAGATTCACTTGTTTTTCTCCTCTTCATCAATTCAATCTCCCTTATGCAAATTTGAGAAGAGATCCTTTGTGAAAGTTTGGTTTTTTGCCGAGACTTTACAATGGTTGGAAGTGGATCTCCGACGCTTAAGGGATGATATTGAAATGGAATAATTGGGATATTCAAGGTCTAATTCCTTTCTGTAGTGAAATTGAAAGATGAATTCATTTGCTTCATTAATCACTAAATAGCTCCGTGGGCCTGTCATTCATATTCAAATCAATGCTATTAAGAATTTTCCAAATGAAATTGAAAGGAAGGAGCAGTTTCGGATGCAGCTCAAGTATGCTGATATGACGATATGAATTTCCTCTTCTATGAACTTCATGTTCCCGAGACTCGATTCATTCAGCACTTGAAAGAAATGAACATCATGTGCAAAATGAACATGTGCAGGATGCATATTACATTTGATGGAATACTCAAGTCATGCGTTCAATGTTTGGATATTTTTAATAGACTACTTAACATATAAATGATCAAACCCTTTCTGATGATAGAAAGAAAGCTCTCATTCTTTCTTCTTCGAAGGCTATTGTAAGCGTTGAGGGGAAGATGAAGTGGAGTGATAAAATGTCAAGGAAAATCTAATTCATTCAATTTCAATTTCATGCAATGCCGATGATTGAAATATTCACTCAACATATTGAGTGATTTTACAATGCAATAAAATGTTCGTACAATGCATGAGCATAATATGATCTGATCTACTTTATGCAACTTACAAAAAGAAAATTGATCAAAAAGGAGACAGATACTATATCTTTTATGCTTACCTACATCATAAATATTTATCTATATAATATTAAATCAGATAAGAATTGAAATAGCTTCATTTAATGCAGATTATAAAAATGGCAAGTCATGTGTTAAATATTCATGATTGCACGATTTTGTCCTTTTTTGTAAAAAATGAGGATTCTTTAAGTTGTTTGTTGTGTCACTGTTGACACCATCATAATCTGCATTGATGTGAAAAAATGGGCAGAGTAAGTTAAACGAGCTAATCTTGTTGCTCTTTGGCCTTCATGACTTAATTCCTTTCATCATCTTGATAAAACAAGAATTTCTCTTAAATAAGGCTTGTAAAGAAACTAACCATACTTATTTCTAACCTGACCGAAGATGCGCTTGGACTACTGATCATGTAATAAATCTGGATTTTGTACACAATATTCTTAACATTATTACACTGCTATCAAAATTGTAAAGTGTTCAGTTATACTTCGATTTATCTAAACTATTTAACCACTGAGAGGAAATACCCGTTATAGGAGAAACTTGTTTAAATTGCATTTCCTAAGATTACAACATCTTAAAATTATAAATGTGAGTCATTGATTTATTGATTGATACACAAATAGTTTCATGCGACGTGTGAACGACAAGTGACTAGGTATTATGTCTTGTAAAATGGAAATAGAGTCTAGAGAAGATTAGCAGATGTCTTACGGTGATAGATATTTTCAACATGTCTCAATTAAACTAGTTTATTTATTCGATCATGACGACTCAACTTTGAATCGATCTCAAGTTTGACCCTGCTTTCTCAGTGAATAAAATCTAATTAATAAATGAAGCATATCCATCTCTGATTTATTCTCCTATGCAGATACAGAGAACAACTTTGCATATTATTCACTTGTTAATATTTTATTTCCTCTACATGGATTTCTCTTTAATTGAGTCTACTTATCCTCTAATTCCATTCTTATACGGATGTAGGACCTGAGTTGGTTGTATGTATTAGCAATTTCTTTTTTCACGAATAGCTAATAAATAGATGAGTGTAATGTAATACTCATGAAGGCATGCAGGTTTGTACTCCTGTATGAATTTAAAGTAATTCTCTATACCGCCTAAGGAATTTTTCAATTGAAATTGAATGGAATAAATACGAGAAAGGGACTGATACTTTTACATTAGATCAACTAATCAAGTCCAATTTCGCTCGTTTTTAATAAATGTGAGACTAAACATGAATATATTACTATTCCGGTCGTCTCGTTTGCATGTTCACTTTTATAGTTCATTCAAATAAATTGTACAACAATTGACATCATTTCTTCATAAATTATTTTACAGTTTATAAAATGGACGTATCATGTATGAAAAATATATAAAAAGTCGATATAACATTTTCCTTGCTTTCTCATTGAAGAAATTCAAGATTAACCTTGTCGCTAGGAAGGAAAGTACATTGATAATTGAAGAGAGAGCTCACTAGAATTTTATAGATTCATAATATTGATAAACCTGTTTATGGAGTGCGAATTCTTATTCAAACATAATAAAACCATTTTGGCCTACGCCACCCACGCTCACATTTTAAGCCCAATGATATGGCGCATCCAATTGTATAAACTGATTTTGATAAGATTTTCACGCGAACTTGCTTCCTTTTTCTTTTTTGGGCCTTTGTGTTTGTCAGGCGAGAACTTGAGTAGGTTTTTAAATACTTTTGAGCTGTCAAAGCATCTGTGAAGATCAAAGTCGTGCTAGAAATGGCATATAAACATGCTAGAAATTATCCGGCCTCTTCTTCACGTGCTACGTGTTATGACTTTTAGGTGCAAGGAAATAAGGATGGGAGAATTTTAATTTACTTGTTAAAAAGTGAAACTGTCAATCATGAATTCAAACACTTTGCATTTTATTAACAGCACAGTTCTCGTTTACTCGATCCTCACGAAGAATATGATATTAAAGGATGCGAGCGAAAAAACTCCTTTTATGTACTCACGAAGTAAAGTAGTCTTTGCATTGTCCACAAGCGGCTATGAGTTAAATGGCAAGCAAATAAATTAAAACCTCATGGTTCAGGATTTATTGATGATTTTTTTGGATTGTCAATGGGTTATTCTTTAAAACCCATCTAACTAGTAAATGGTCGTTCAATACTTTTCAGCTTATTAATCTAGAGTCGAGGATTACTAAGCACTGACGAATGAACCAAGGAAGATTTCTTGGCAAATAAATGCCTGACTCACTTGGAAGTTGATTTTCATGGTCAAGTGGAGAATAAAGAAATGGGGATTCATTCATGAACTCACAGACAGAGCATTTTCTTAATCTTTAATAATGCACGGTTGTCAATGTCAGTTAGCAATTTGGAACACTAATCTGCTCAAACCTGAGAGATGAGTTAAGGCTTCGGGTTATCGAGTATCTTTTGAATGGCAATTACCCAAGATATGCACATCTGGCTCTTGAGGAATTTTGAATCGCTCTGCACCAGTGGAGTCCAACAATGAAAGTATATTAAATTTGCCGACTTGGTTTTTTTATTCAAATTTCGAGATTAAAGGCATGAGAGTATTAAAAGTTCTTTTAACTATGATTTACAGTCTAAAGATCTCATTTACCTATCATAAAATTCACGTCGGTTGATCCTTTTATTTTGATTTTATAGCTTTACACAGATTATTCCCTTGTGCTTTGTAGCATGTAACTGCAGAATCGTAGTTAAGTTCAATAAATGCATAATATACACAAACCTTCAGTTAAAGCAGGCCCTTAAATTTCCAAGCAACCGGCTTATTTACAAATTACGTACTAACACAATATACCAGAAAATGGTTTATTTTTATGAAGAGAACAAAACATGAGCAAAAATTTATTCGCTTATATACTCTCACATTTGAAGTATATGAAAACATAATAATCCTAATAATAATACATTTAAAATAAAGTTTTATTATCTGAAGAAGAATCATCCGGTTGAATGTCGCAGGTGCAGACCGGTGCCATATACTCATTGAGTTTGGTAGAGAACCTCCTCTGGTCTTCCATATCATGATGAAAATGAGAAGATCATATAAATTCCCTATCATCATCTCATTATTTAATCAATCTTTCTCTCTTTCTTCACTTCAATGTGACTTCAAAGCGGGATGGGTTATTATGACTAGACGTGAACTGTGGAGGGACTCTCGGTGTCGGTGACGCTTAGAAGTGTCATTGCACTTCTCAACTTATTAATCTCCTCTGCCTTTTCGCACAGTATGGCGTCCTTCGCAAGTGGATTGAATCTTCTCGCTCAAATATAATCTCACAAGAGTTAAAAATCAACCTGATAACTTCTCACACTCACGTATACATACACATTCTTATTGTTGGCGTCTTGGTAAACTTTCTTCAACTTCATCTCTTTCAACTTGATGAATGATATGAAGGAATGAAAGATTCTCTATGAAAAATGTCACGCGATTGTTCTTTGGCAAACAGGTGTTCTTCATGGGTTCGACACTGACTTTTGTACTGTTTCTTCCTGGCGTATTGCCTTTGAAGATTTAAGGCTCGTATTGTTTATGACTCTTCGTATAACAATATTTGAGGAGTAATAATTCATAAATAAATCTAGGCTATCGTGACGATTGAAGTTAAACCAGTAGCTGTGTGGTTATTATTCATGTATCCAATAATAAGAACCGTGAGGATTCGCGAAAAGAAATTACCGACATGAGAAGTGATTGGAGAAGGTATGAATTACATGGGACGTTAAATATTCGACCTTTTTATGAACTTACGACGATTGAATCGGCTTTGTAGGATCATCGAATGACACAAATGCGAAACAAGTTTTTATTATTATTAATAAAATAGTATATCCCTATCCCATCATGCCATCAATGGCCATCAATCATAAAGTTAATAAATTTAATGCTTGAAATTTTAAGTAGAATAACTTATAAGCATTTAAGTGGTTGTCAGTTAAATTAGATTAGGTAGTCACTCGAAGAAACTATTTCTTTAATGCTCTTACAACGTTTGAATGAACACGGCACACAGTAGGACAATTGAGCTAATGTTTTATGATTTTGGGGAATGTAAGAGTTGAAAGGAACCCCATAAGAATTGTTCATTTCCTATTTGACCAATTTAGTTCCTGTAGATAAAAGAAAGTCATGATTTGGGGAGGGAAAACAATGATAAGTGTCAAATACATCAGTGGGCACATATTAAAAACTTGAGGTTCTTGGTAGTTTGACAAGAAAGAGAATCCTAACTATTCTCACGGACTCACAAGTTGTCAGTATGAAGTTTTAAACAATTCCCCCTTCTTGATGAGTCTGAGAAATAATGCGTATATGGAAGTAATTTCAAATTGGCATTCCTAATCTCACATTACATCCAATAAGAATTTGAAACCAACTCGGAAATCTTGTCACGGATTTTCCAAATCCTGATTCCCTGCCAAGGTAGGAGCGATTCGAGTAAGGCATTCAAGACCCATTACACGATGATTTTATTCCATGTATCAGGAGAACCTAACGATTAAGGAAGAGTTATGACCTATGCACGACGGAGGGCTTCGCTAACTAATTTATTGTGCAAATACTTTATGTTAATCTCCCCATGGGTGATAATTGAAGAAAGATGAGGTTCGGAAACGTGAATGCGCAGCCTTTGATTCCGCCACTTGAACTTCGAATGTAGAAGTCCCATTTCCAATATCTTTTATTTTTATGAGCTCAAATGAGGACGAGCGTTGATTTCAAATCTTTTAAATGCGAGAAATCTTTATATTTTGCAATTCTTCAATCCCAAACGGATTCGTCTCTCATCTTTGAATTTGAATTGTTTGAGCACATGCAAAAGGTTTGTTAAGCTATGAAGTTTCCCAAATTCGACTAAGGCGATTCAATCTCGGTGAACAAATACAATTTTTTGTTGTATTTCCAAGGGGTTGAATAACAAAGGGGCGTTGAAATGCTTGCGTACTAAATATGAGTCTTTCTGTTTCGCAGTTAGGGCGCGATCAAATCTTTATTTCTTCTTTATTGAGAAGAGTCTAGCCTCTTTATTTATGATTTTTAATTTGATTCGCTCGAACCGAAGATGAAAGCCCGCTGACCACACATGAGAAATTAATTTGATGTACACTTATTGCTACATGAATTACGTAGGTAGAGCTTTTATCTTTTATTATTAAAACGAATCAATGCCAAATGGACAAAAGTATAAAAAGAAATTGCAATTTTGAATACTCTCTTTGCATACTCATTCCCTATCAAATACGTGCATCTTTTATGTACAAAAATCATTACAGATACTTTGTTAGTTAGTTTGGAGTTTGTTTATTTAAACTCCTACTTTTTATGGTAAACTCGATTGAATTTTTATTTTATCTTTTCAATATCAATTTTCCATCAGAATAAATATTGAAGACGAAACATTGAGATTTTAGTTTATTTCCATTTCTAATACAAAGATTAAAAAATCATTGTTTTTATGCATCAGACCTTTGAATCACGAACGTGAGAATTGAAGCCGTGTAATCTGAGACTTTGTTGGTTTCTGTTTCGAATTCATCTGGATCCCATTTGTAATATGATAAACCAACGTGCTCTCAAATTCGAAAAATTAGCTCTTCATCGTCTTAAAACCGAAACTGTGTTTTTATTTTGCAATGTTTGTGGTAGAGTAATGAAATGTTTTACAGCATTGCATCTTTCAGCTCAATCATTGTTTAGTTCTTTTATATCATCTCATTGCTATTTCTTTTAGCTCAAATCTCAAAAAGTCAAAGATTATGTAGGATATATTGGTCTCGTCTTTCTTTCTTTCAACATGATTATTCATGGTGCGGTTAAATGAAGAATTCAGTGAATTGTAAACTTTGTCAATTCGATTTGGTTTCTTCCTTTGTCTAATTCTTTCCCTTTCTGACGAGCCTTTTTTTACAAGCAGGTACATTGCAAAAGAGGAATTCTTTGGGTGGGTGGAGAAATGGGATAAAATTATCAAATCGTTGAAATATTGCACGCGAAATGAAAACATGGCTCAGGTTGGGTTTGCCTGTGTAAAATGGCAATATCTCGCCTTCTAACGTCAAAATATAGTAAATAATGCTATTTATTGTGTACCAAGTTTGCCAACATCAAATAGAGACGAGGATGATGCGTGCGCTTAAACGTGAGAATTAAAGAAATGATGGTGTCAACGAGCCTTTTATTAAACTTCCTTTTTATCCTTAGTTTATTAAGCAATGCAATGATCCATCTCCTTTTATAGGAGAGCAAAAGAATACGGTATTTGCCTACGAAGCCTTTTTATATTTATTTGCAATATCCCTTTTTCTGTTCTTGCGTGCTCTCACTAAATAAATTAATTGTTTAAATATATTCGAGCAATCCTGTACGTTACATTCACTTATGAGATTTTGACTATGAGCCAATTACATCTAACATCTAATAAGGCTACAAGCTAAATATATAGTGAAACTATTGAATCAATTTTCATGAGCCAAACCGTTAGAAGAAATCAATCTATAATTTCTTTCAACTTTTAAGGATCATCCCAATTTTGGCATTGAAATTGGATATTTGAGGTAAAAGGGTTGATTTCGAAATCTTGTAAACAGGCTTTGCTTGCAAGTTGCACCTCTATAAATTAAAGTTGAACAGTGGAAATGGCCAAATTTGTATGCTTTAGCATCCTTTACGATTCTCATAATCTTAAAGTTCGTTTTGCGTGAGTTCCTGATCTCCCTTAAATCATGATGAGATTATAACTTGAAAGCATGTTTATTACGCCGCGATAGAACCTTTCAATCTTATACACATTCCTTAAAAATTCAAATTCTCAAGAAGAGCTTGTAATAAGCGTCTTTTTTACAATTTTGAGTTTACAAGAGCATTATCGTTCCCTTAATATGAGTTTTGATAGTTTTAAAGCTCTCTTTTTTATGGTCCGGTGAAGTAGGATCGTTTAAATATTTTTTGGTGGAACTCCTTTAAATCTTTACTGTACTTATCGTATTTTTGCGTAATAATGCGAGCATGAATACCATGTCACGAATGGGCTTACATTCATCTCATTGTCAGCATTGCCATACTTTTTATCGTTTTATCCTCTTGAACACTTTTACATGCTTATTATTTTGCCGTTCAAATCCATTAACTGAGCCATGAGATTAAGTTGACCTTTTGTGTTTTCATAAAAGTTAATCAGATTTTCTAAAGCTCATTTCACTGCTCCCACTTTTATAAGGAGATAATGAGGGCTTCATTATCACATTTGGCTGTCGGGTTATGTAGAGCTCGGCAATTTAAGGGCTATAAAAT
The DNA here is from genome assembly GCA_009869795.1 of Neelides sp. FZ-2019. Classification (NCBI taxonomy): domain Eukaryota; kingdom Metazoa; phylum Arthropoda; class Collembola; order Neelipleona; family Neelidae; genus Neelides; species Neelides sp. FZ-2019. The sequence goes on along the minus strand of VJMY01000529.1, from coordinate 10,462 downwards.
GTGTTCCTCCTCCAAACAAACAACTTCATGTTATTAGTAAAAGGGATGAGAAAAGTGTTTTAATTAAAGCTCAAATGTAAAGAGAGAGAGGAGGATCGATAAAAATTTATAGATCTTTGACTAATAAGAATTTTGAAATCATTCTCTGAATTTTGGGTCTAATGAACCATTCAATAATTACAATTTCCTTTCTAAACTAATTACACACCTGTGCTTAATTCACAATTCATAATTCACTCTTGTCACTCATATGGGTATTGAATGATGTCGATTATTATAGAATGTTCAGTCAAGAGTTAAAGGGAAAATTTGGAATGTTATTATATTGGAAAAGGCCAGGAGGGATAGGTGAATGACAGTGTAGGTGTTTTGTGATGCTTATTAATAAGAACGATATATTATGATGTGGATCGCCCATTAGGGTTTATAGTATATTTATATTATTCTCAACTAATTTCCTCAGGTGTTTCTCCATTTATTGTCAATTGATAATAATGCTTCATCCTTTGGCTTTCTTAGCCTCAATGGGGCATTAAAGTGATCTGAAGAAATGAGATGAATGAATGAGGGAGTTTCTTTTTAATGAAGAGTCATATACATAGAAGAGATAAAGTTTGAAAAAGAGTCTTGTTGAGAGCACACAATATGCCTCTACTTAATAATGCATTTCAAATACATCGCACAAGAACTGCTTGTTTGTTCCAAGTGCATATACCCAAGGAGTATGTAAGCATATGCTTGGACTAGGAGTAACTGTAGGGGGAAATAAAGGTGGAGAGATAATAGCAGATTGAGAGTGAGAGAAGTAGAAGGAGCCGAACGACCCATAACCTCCAGCTAGGATTAAGGAATCCTATCTCTTCTGAGAGAAGAGCCAAGGAGTCCTGCAGTGTGGAAAGAGACGTCAAGGAAGGCAGTTGTTCTCTTCTTCGAGTCCCCAAGACGTTGCGTTGGTTTGAGAAGCACCTTCTTCGCATCCTCTTCCTAAACTTTGTTGTTAGACTTGAAACCCAGATTTGACAAGAGAAGAGGTTTTCCACGGTCACTCGACAACTCGCACTTCCTTTTCAAGATCCGACTTTTCCATTCCCTTCATACATATCTTGTATGAAACACAAAAGTGCTACCTTTTACTCTCTCATACATTGAAAATACCCTGAGACCGCAGAGTCACGTCAAATACCCCAGTTCCGTTCTCACCACGATCCAGTTTCGTTTTATTCATTTCAAGACCCATGACATATCCCCTCATTCGTTTTCATTTCTTGAGATAAAAATGTTATGAGATTTTCAAGACCCTTCTTGACCCGTCATTTACAATTGTGTTGACTGTCGCTCTCGTATTTATATGCGAATGGGAACTTGAGAGTTATTTAAGACTTGAGCGTCGGAACCCGTAGCATTACGTTCCCCATTCTTGTCGTATGAAATATCGATTGCGACATGGAAGAAATTTTCATTTGTCCTCTAACCGACGTGCCGGCAATTTGGCGCGACCAACCGACCGGCCTCAATTGATGATTTATTCATTGTGGAGAGATTGAGAATTTGTCAGAGAATCCTTCTAGGGGATTTAAGAATTTATTTAATTAGAAATGCCTTTTGTGACAGTTGTGTCTTTGGGAGCTACAGCTGCGAGTGACATCATTACTTCTTCGATCCGTGTGAACGGCGGGTATTCGACTTCAAAGCAACAACTCGACTCAACCTCGACCCTCACACGAATTAGACCAATGTGCGAAAATGAAATTTTCGAGGATTACCCTTTTAAGAACTCGAGGGGAAGTCGAAAGATTTCCCAAGAGACCCATAACATTTCTGCTAATAATAATGGCATTTCAGGGACCAAGAGGAAAAGTGTGAGTTTCGCGGATTTGAGTCTTGTCGGGGTCGGTGTGAAGTTGTCGATTCCACCTGCTCCTTCAGAGTCAGGGTATAGTTCTAGTTCCTCTGGGTCCAGCGTTTGTAGTGGACAAGAGACGAAACAAGTGAGTTTCAAGAACTTGGAAAGCGTGTGTGAGAGTGGAGCTCCTCAGGGGAAGACTAATTTGTGGAAAGCTTGGATTCGAAACAAATTGAACCTTAATAAGAATGGAAAGTACTCATTTGAAGGGAATCTTGGCCCTTTGGCTCATTTCAACACTAAAGCGGTAATTTACTTTATAAGACTTCCAGTTTTGAACTTTCATGGGACGACGTATACCATAGAAAATTCCAATTGGTTTTTTCCTTTTCCTTTTCATGATTAATGGTGTGAGGAGATGTGTGTGTGAAAAATCCTTTTTGCATTTTGCTCTTGGGATGAAGTTGATTTAATGGCGCAGCGCAGAGATGTTTATTTTATCTGCATCGCTGATCGAAGGGTTCAGGGAAACTTTATTCCTTTTGGCTACGTCAATTTTACTAGGAAATCATGAAGGAGTCAACGTTTCGAGATGAAAATGCATAATGTGTAGCTCTCTATATGCTTTTGAATGAAAAAGAAGATACTTATTGTCAGGAGTTGTTCAAGTTGTTTGGAATCTTAATTGGGCGGTGGGTTGTCTTACTTTCACTCACCTTTTGCCTCCCCTACTTTACATCCATTTGACTCTCTTTCCGACCCATGGACCAAACAATAAAAGGAAGGTCAGATATAAATATTCGAGGAGGTGCAAGAGGAAATCTTGATAAATCAGACGTGTCAATTGTGTAAATACATTTCACGCACAAAAATGTGTCAATTTCATTAGTAAGCTTAACGCAATTTGCCCTCATATACTGTTATTATACAGATTAGTTACAATGAGAAACATTGGCGTCTAAGACGGGTGTAAGGAATACAATGTGAATAATTGAACATAATGCATAAATTAATGAATAATTTTTAATAACATTTCATCTCGGAAACTCCCTCTATTCTTTTATTTTGAACATTGAATTTCTTCCTGGAGCTTTAAATGTCCGCATGCCACATCGCAATCAACGTTATTTAAATAAAATGATATTAAATGCATATTTTAGCATGTATTCTGAATTCCGGTTTGGATCTTTCTGACTAGAAGAGCAAAATGAGGTTGAACAAAAGAACCAAGTGTAAATCAAAGATGACAAAAAATGACAAAATGATTTTTATGTCTTACAATATTTGTATTTATTTATGTTCATAGAAGTGATTGTTGAGCTTTCGAAATAACTGATAAGTTTTCAGAATACATCTCCTTCATAAATATCCATGATGAATTGAGATATTCTGAGAAATTATTAAGCCTTCGAGAAGGCGAATGTGAGCTCATTTTGGCATTTATACAATTATGCACGACCGAATGAGTTAAACGAGGAAATTCTCACAATAACTTAAACGTGCATAGACAAACTTTTAAAAAGACAAAAATATGTGGAATATTATCAGAGAATTGTCATCATGAAATGACAAATTTAACGACGTTTCACCGTACACTTTCCCTCGAAAAGGCATAATACTCTCATAAAAGGAATCATCTACAGAAGACTGCGCAAATAATTAAAAGTAAACCCCATGGGACGAAGACGAACCTCACGTACTTTGATGATTAAAGATGAAAAGTGCCATCACAATCATGTTTACAAACTATTGTGATGTGAATGAGTAAAAGTAGAGGTTTAAAAGATTAAACCCAATTGTGCTATTATTATGTCAATAGCCTATATGAAGTTGAATGACTCCCCCTGTCGCCTCAAAAATTCCAAAAAATGAATCTACTTCCTTTTATTTTTACTTTGTTGATCAACCTCGTGTCGTGGAGTCTCTGGAATGTTTCCCTGTGTTTGCTGACGTACATTTGTATTCTTCCTCAGGCGTGAAGTTGCTCTCACGCAGAATGTGTGTTCGTAAACACGTAATTTGAAGCCTTAATGATCTTCCTCTCTTAGCTCACCTTTGAATTTATCCCTGATAGGAATAATTTTACAAAGAGCCGAGCTTTAAATAAATTGAGCCAATTTGGTAAATGACAGCGAAAACACCAAATAATCTTTTGGTTTAATAATGACCATATTTATTTCTTTACAGAACAAATCACTCCTTGTGGATTCCACACCTGAAACAGAATACTCAACGAAAAAGAATTTTTCGCTCAAGCGACACGAGAATGTCTCGAATGGATTGGAGAATCGGAGTAGTGAAGATGAAATTGACGGCGAAGACACAGTGGCAAATCTCTTCGTTCGAGAATGCCTCAAGACATACAAAACTCCATTCCTTGAACTCCTCACTTCTTCAGGGGAGAATCAAGTGGAGAAGTCATTCGTATCCAATTCCTCCACAATTGGATCCTTCGTCTCTCTCACTCCGCCATCTAAAGCCCCTGATTGGTTCTGGACAGCTTGGAACAACAGCCATGGGATTAATCTCGACGAGGCCGGGATTGCTCTTGAAGGCCGAGTCGTCGTACTGAGAAACGGCGACGACTTGGGCGAGCGTTTTGTTCAAGTCAAATGGGACTCGGTGGAGGAGCGTTTCATTTTCATTGCATGGGAAGCGGAAGCTGGGCGGGAGTGTCTGTTGAAAATTGACCTCTGTGATGTCGACCCCGTCTGGCACGGCGAAGAGAACAAGTTGACCCTTGAAGAGGGGATTGTGTTAGAAAGCGAGACGAAGCGAGGATTTCTCAAAGAACTCTTTACAATCTGCTCCGAATTGGGTTGCTATGAAAGGTCAGGAGCCCTCGCCGCCTCGCAGAATGTTGATAGGGTCAATCAAGTGGTTCAGCTCTTTCAACGAATCGCTGTGAGTTTTTTCTATTATGATTCATTTTAATTCATTGACGGAGCATTATATTAATTACATGTTTTACTTTTCCAACTTTCAATCAAAAGCTTAAGCTCTCATAGAGAGCGAACAGAAAGTCTTAACTCAGAATGAGCGATTAACTAGATTGGCTAATGGAGATTCCGCGATGTCAATCCTAGTTAAGAAACTACTTCATTCGTTCTTCAGAATGAATCCAATGCGTGGATTCAAGAGGAATATTACGAGTTTTTGCGAGAGTTTTTTCTATTTATTCAATTACTAATTGCAATTCTTATATCTCTTTGTTCTGACTGTGAGTCTTCAAACTTGTTATCGTCGAGTTTATAGGGACCCTCTTCGTCGTCATTGTTAATTAGTGGGACAAACCATTTAACGTATTTTCTTTTCTGTCCTAATAAGGGACATTGACGACACAAGAAGATGAATTGTCATACAAATAGAAAAGAAAAAGGGGCGCATCTTTTCACTTTTATTATATGGGATCTCTTATCAGGTTGATCTCTAATGTATTCAGTTCACTCACAGTATGAACTTTATCGGCAATTAAGAGAGTGTAAAATGGTCGTGAAGTTGATCTTGACTATACGGTGATAGTAATTAAAGGAAGATCATTTAGACTCATTCGAGTTGTTTGATATTTAAATGGGTGGGAATGACAAGTTGGCTTGAGTCCATAAGTGCCATAATATACACATGATTGAATTCTGACTTTTCCTGGCATATAGGCGGAGCTGAGTATTGACAAGTGTAAGGTTGATGGACGTGGAAACGGCGGGAGAGGGAAAATCACACCAACGCTCCTCAAGCTTCATTTCGAATCCATTGAATTCCGACTCAAGACGGAAACCGGTGCTCCTGTTGAGCCATATTACGTGAAAGTTGCCTTATTCGACGTGAAGAACAGCAGGAAGATCTCGGAGGATTCCAACCTCACTGTTGATCTTAATGGAAAACTAAACGGGGATGTTAATGTAAGGAAACTTATTCAAACATTCGCTTTAAAATTCTCTTTATGATTATATTTAATATTTGAGTTTATTAAACACTTCCTTGTGCATTATTATTCAAATGAATTAAAATGGAATGCTAAAGGAATCTTCTTCGTGATCTATTAAATCCACATTGGTGGTTGAATACCTGGACCAATATGAAATCCTTTTTTAAAGTTTAGGGTGTAAAACTTGATTTAAAGGCGAATCTATTAAATCACCTCATAACTAATAACAGTAATTGGAGACCCTTAGATGCTTAAAAGATTACTAACAATAAGAGCCCATCTCGTTCCAAGGGGATGATAGAGAGTAATTGTGGACGTGTATTGTGATTTATGTGACTCGAGCTTGGGAGTCGGCACCTGTTCCTTTAATGAATAATTTTGATGGCAGGGGTTGTTCCGGGTGAGCGAAGCGAACGACGGCGTCTACGCCGTGATCCGAGTTGAGAAAACTCTTTCAGCCGCCGACAGTGACGCGTATTTCCGAGTGAACCCTGAAGGGAAGATTGGGACACGGTTGGGAAAGAATGTGGCAGGGTCGCCTCTGTACTCCGAGTCACAACGGTAGGTTTTATTATATGCTAACACACCTTTCCATGTGTGTGTGTCTCCTTTTGGTCGTTTCCCTTCTTCTCATTACACCCAGGAGGGATTATTAGGAACACATTAGAGGAGATTTCACTCCACAAAGGCCCCACTCACCCATTCAACGTCCATTCATTCATGAAGTGCCCGTTAAATAATAAGAATTGGAATGAGGGAAACAGTCGAGACTTTTTTCTTCATTTTTCTCCCTTCAGCCTCTCATTCTCTGTTTTTTTAGATGAGAAACGGACGAATTCAAATCTTCATGTTACTCCTCTTGTTAGCCTTCATGCTAACAAATGTCTTTTTGACTCTTTTGGCACTTCAATGGGGGGAAGAATGAGGATTTAGGAGGAGAGAAAAGTTGATATTAGAAAATCTGCTTTCTCACGCCAGAACAAAGGAGGCTCATACATTATATTGTTGGAATCCCAAGTTCTTGACTATTGTGAATGTTGAGCAGCTTAGCGCTTCCCTAAGCACATTTTCAATTTTATATTGAGATTAACCCATTTTTACTTCGTGGGAATTCATACGGTTCCTTTTATTTTAAACTGAGGAATTTTGTAGAGCCCAATTATCAGACATTTAAGAAGATAAAAAAGACTTAGTTCGAATCGAATCCTTTCATCTTTAATTTCTTTATTTTTCTTATTTATTGTATTTAGGGAAACTTTGTTATTGAGGAATTATCAACAAATGACTTCCTCCATTCACACAAGTGTTTAGGTTTATTCAAATGAAACTCTGAGGCTTTAATCAATGATTTTAGGTATCGGATGCCAATGTGTTGGGCTGCCAAACCACTGTTTAAAAAGCGTCCAGAAATCGGAGAATTCCTCCTAGACTTTAAGACTCCGTTTACTCCATTTTACAAACATGAAAAGACAACTGATGAAGATCTATTACGGATCCTCTCGGAGCTCAAGAAACCTGACAAGGTTTCCAAACTCACATCACTCCCCGGGTCTGTTCACGTTGTTCTCGAGGCTTTAAAACAAGAGGGAGAGATCAAGAACAAACCATCGCTTACCACCACCATCGAGTTCCCCTCTCATTCTGTGGATAACTTCTCACGTTTTGTTCATCTCCTCTACGTTTACCCGTTGGCTCTCAACTTGAGCGCTGTTGGTGGGAAGGTGCGGGCGAGAAACATTTTATGTCGTGTGTTTCTCCGGTCAGAGGATGACATCGAGGCGGCGCCTCTTGACTCTAACTTGCCTCATGGCCTCATGGGCACTTTTGTTCTTCACCATCGCTCGAGTCCTGAGTGGTATAGCGAGATCAAGCTGAGGCTCCCAGTCGCCCTCGACCCGCGTCTTCATCTCCTTTTCCAATTCTGTCACATTTCTTGCTCGTTCGAGAAGCCAAATAAGAGCAAGCAAGTGGAGAACGTCGTTGGCTACGCCTGGACACCGTTGCTTAATAAGTTTCGGTTCATTGGTGGAGAACACCTCCTCCCCGTTGCAGCCAGCCTTCCTTCCGGCTACTTACAAATTCAACCCCTTGGGCTCGGCAAAGGCGTAAGTTTCTCAATTGAACTTCAAGCCATATTAATCTCGTGCTTACTTAAACTTTTCCTGCATTTTGATTGCATTTTTCATTTTCAATTCACAGGGCATTTAATTTTAGTATGGTACAATGTGGTACAAGTTCGTGATTAACCTTTTATTTTCTACTATAGTTTAAATTCATATAAGCTATAATGTAATATAGATTAAAAGGAGATCCTTATTTCTTTGTAATACTGAGGTTTATATTTATTGCAAATCTTGTATTGTAACATCTGAACCTCATCATGGTGGGAGATGAGATAAATAAGCCTTTTCATCTTCCTCATTACTTGAATGCAGTTGGTAACCAAAGGATGGTCTTTTCTGGTTTTCATCTACTTTATTTTTGCATTCTTCCACCAATGTAATTATTGTAGGAAGGCATGCGTTCACCATTTAATGAGATTGGAATACGAAGCGTAACGCTAACAAGTAACAATCATTTACCATATTTTCAATCTTTTACACTCGTTTAATCTCAGATGTTATTTTCCGCTTTACTTCTTCGCACTTTGGCTAATAAGCCAAGAAAAAGATTCGCTTCCTGAGATTCTTTTCTCCACCAAAACGAAACTGAACATCAGCTAAGTTTCTTCACTTGACAATCCTTAAAGCTTGTAATCACTTCAAAAACTTTTCACTTTATGGGATTAAAGGATTTTGCTCTTTTTACAATTACTAGATTCATTTCCTTTTCGATGCTTTTGCTTTTTTTGCATTCGAACGGTTTTTGGTCTACTTCTACTTAATTTATTCTATTTAATATTATAAATTAAATACAATTTTTCACGCTTTTTATTTATGCAAAGAAGTTTTGGGACTCAAATCCTATTGGTTGTTGAATTGGAACATGACAAATATTTAGGACGCATTTTGTTCATTTATTTCATTACTGTGTTTTCGATTCTTTATTTTCTTTGATAAAAATGTTTTTTGTTGTAAATGTCAGAATTAAGAATTGGAAAAGTGATAGCCCCATTAATTAGCCTATTTAACATTTATTAAAAAATGAAAAATTTAATGATACCTCTTTGATAAAAATTTGATTTGTATTGCAATGTGTACTTTTAAGTTAATTAACTATTTGACCACAACAATACATGTGTAAATGAAGAGAGTTTTCTTGTATTTTGTGTAGTAGCTAATGTTAATTATTGATCAGAAAACTTTTAATTACGAAGAACTAATGAAACATAATGCATCTGTGTTTTATCAATGCATATACTTATGTCAATGCCATGAAGGAATCCGCTTTTGATTAATTAATTGTACCTACTTCTAACAATTTATTTTGAGTCTTTGGGTTCTACTTGACTAATTTAGCCATGTGTGAAGTTTGATGATGAAATGGGAGAAGAAAGCTCTTTAAGTGAAGGAACTCCTCTGTTACTTCAATTTACTCGTAATCGTAAACGTCTTGTAAAGAGAGAGGCAAGTTTTGATTTTCATTTTTGCACCAATTATGTTTTGCCTTTTTAAGCCATGTTCATGTGTGCGTACTTTGTCAAGAATATTTGCATACGTTGTCTCGGGCTGACCTTCCACCATTCAAACTCACGGAATGGGAAGTGAGAAAATTGTGCTAGCGAATGTTTACTGTTTTCATAAATATTTATCAACATGTTGTAAATACTAATTTGTACTTCGCACAGGATTGCCAATCTGGGATCATGTGTGTGCCCATTATTTGAAACGGCTTGGCTTTGATATTGGTCATTAATGTAACTGTTGAGATGATGGCTCCATGCTCTTAAAAATCGATTGAAGTACTTCATATCGTATTGAATGTGGGCCTGAACAGAACCTGACGAGGGTGCAATTAATATTTGTAGTATTCCGGCCCTGACATAAACTGGTTGGACAAGTGCACTCTCTCCGTGAGACTCCACTTGGTCTCCACTGTATGGACGAGATGTGGGTCACTGGGAGCCTTCTTCGCCCATGCTGAGAAGGTCGCCTTCAAGGGACGCGAACCCTCCGCGGCCCGCTTCCACTGCGACGATGAAAATCTTGTGAAGGCTATTCGGGCCCTGGAGACAATTGACCTCGCGACCCTTCGAGACTTCTTCCCCACGATCGCGAATCAACTCTGCACTGTGGCGGCCATCTCGAAGGTCGTTGCTGCAGCGGCGTTCAAGTTTTTCATTGCTGCCTTCCACAACTTGGTTGAAGCTCAACTCGAGTCCATCATTGAAGATTACTCTCGACTGAGATTTCTTTCGGGGATCCCTGAAGGAAATAACAATGCCGCGGCCAAGCACCCATTCTGTTAGTACTAGTATTTTTTAAAAAAAAATTGTATTTAAAGACATTTTAATGACGTTTGAAGTTGGAGAGTCATGCAACTTTAGGTTTAAAATGATTTAATTATTAAATAGAACTATTATATTAAATTTCCAGTGGCGGAAATCTTTGTTGATTCATGGATCGATTTGTTTGAGACCGGAGACGGAGCGACGATCGCTTCTTCATTGGAACATTCTCATCATTTCTTTCAGATCATTCTCAAATCAATTGCCGTTCAAGGGTTTAAATTTCAACTAAGCCAAAATCCTGAGG
>VJMY01000528.1:0-52022 GCA_009869795.1 Neelides sp. FZ-2019 | reverse complement strand
TTGAAGGGGGGGATATAATTTGAGCAGGGGTTATAATTAAAATTCTTAGGCTGACCCAGGGGCTATAATTCGGGCAGGGCTATATTTCGAGCAGGGGATAAAATTCGAACCAATTCGGTACATAAATACTATTGATGCATATAAGTATACTTGCATATACCAAAATGGGTAAATATGAGTCAATGTTAATGTTTAATTGAACTTGATTTAATTTAATTATAATTGTAAATAAAAATCGTATTTGTAAATTTCAAAGCCACAATCTAGCCAATTGTAAATTATATCTAATCTAAAATTGCAAAATTCGAGGAAATAAAGTCTCAAAGCCCAGATTGCTCTTAATAGTAGCTTAATTACTTCTCTTTTGATCTCCAGATCACAAGTCATCACCACATGCAATTTATATAAATTTGTACAAGCTTTACAGTGCGGCTTTGAATTAAGCCCATCATTTGAACTTCATCTTTTAATCAATTCCACACAAACATTCTCTAAAGTGTAATTCATTTATAAAATATTTACAAAAGCATTTAAATTCCGTACAAAAACTTTATATTTTCCACACACAATGGAACTCCTAAAAGCTTTTGAATTCAACATTCTGGATCTCCTTTTGATCAACGTATGCATTATAAAATGATGTCTAATCTTTCTTTTGTTCGAGCAGTGAACTCACATGCACGTGGCTATATGCCAACAATAGGTATACCTTATTATTTATTCCCTCGTCAGTATAAAGGAAGTCATCATGAGTTTAATATTCAGAAACAGTCACATTTCTCACACAGAGCACCTCACATCCGTCTACCACTTATGATGGCAAGGATGGTAAATGGGAGAATTCTCCTCACGTGTCCCCTTCGGAGGCTTCGGAGACTCGCCGTTCCAAGAACTTCATCCTTCTCATCTCAAACCGTCGCCTCTTCATATGCTTATTCCCTCCGTAATAAAAAAACCGTTTCTTATAGTAGCTAAAAGTAAGACCAAGTCCACTCACCTCCATTAAAAAAACGATTCTCATGTGAGTTTAATATACAAATGAACGAACCACACATATGCATACGACTGTGTAGAAAATCTCCGAGTGAAATTCCACTTCTCGAAATTATTTGTTAGGAGAGCGAGTGGGGCTTATAAGCTTCATTTGATGAAGGGAGCTTCTCGAAAGCTATTACATCCGTCCTCTCAAAACATGGATGTGGATGCTTGAAGCTCTTTTACATTTCCACTTTCATTTGCGTAAGGTTATAAATTGTTTGAAGGAGAAGGGTAAAGGAGAACTTAAGAACCCACGTTCAACCTCACTTGCCTCCGTCAAAGCTCCTCAGAACCCGGGTATGGGAAGAGAAAGGGGAGAGAATCCATTTAGACTCCGTTTCCCTTTAGGTAAATTCGCTTCAACATGTTTGATAAAGTACATAATGGGATGAGGAGGCGTATTTATCATTCGCCACCTCACCTCAATTCTATCAGTGTATAAATCTACTTATTTGAACGGGCAATTTGAGTTTAAAGATTAGCGATTTGATCAAAGCCTGCCTCCTTCATTTGTATTCCCCGAAAGCTGATGAACTCCTTGTGTCAACTCTGATGATTCGGAGTTCTCTGTTTGGGTTCTACTCCTATTGTGCCAGTCTGAGTTCTCTTTCTGCTCTGATTTATGCAAATTAATTGTAATCAAGGCTGCCTACGCCCTTCTATGATTCCTTCACTAACTACCCGTCCCTTTACTTATTCACAAGTCGAGTCTTGTTAATTCTAATTGACTAGCAAGACTTAATGCAAGACTTGATGTAATTACAATTTCCCTTCCAGGACACACAGACATAATTTTACAAAACAGTTCAGGCTTCATCGATTCAGACTATTCAGACAGTGTAGTCTCAGATAATATAGATAGGTAAATTTTACAACTTTGTATATTTTAACGTAAAATGTCTAATAAGTTATTTCAATATTTAAGGAAAGAAAATTCATTTAGGGCTTTTTATAAACAAAAATCAGCTTGGAGGAAGTTTCCTCAGCTTGGAATATATTTACTAATTAAGGATAAGTATGTAAACTTACTGACTGAGTACTATGTACATTAATGATTTAAATAAACTATCTTTTTTACTACACGTTCTTATTGTTATTCCTCCTAGGAGGATTTTTCTTCTATGGACATGATAATCTCTAGAGGAAAGATCCGAATTGGATATGAACTCGGGAAGAGTGTGTAGGGTCCATTGCGTCTTCTCTTGTGCGTGCAAGCTTAACTTTATGGCATTGAAAGAAATAGAGAAAGAAAAACTCGACGCTTAATAAATTTTACTTTCGAGTATTTTTTTGAAGGGAGAATTTCTAAAGAATCTTTTTTTTATATGAAAGCATAGCATTTGGGTTAAGAGTAAAATATCAGTCATGCTTTATAGATAGAAAAACTAGGAATTCAGAAAAAACCTCTCGACACTCTTGAGATTTATAAAGTAACTTCACTAACTTCAAAGTCCATAAAGTGTTCTTGAAATACATTATTGATAAAAATGAATTTAAAAGAAATTAGATATTTAATTAATATTAATAAATGTAAGTATATGTTCTATAGGTGTACTGACAAAATTAATAAAATGAAAAATGACAACTGCTTTAAAAAATCAAAGCGTTTGCTCTCTTTAACATGAATTAGATCAGAAAACTTGAAAATTCAAAACTAATTTATAATTGAAACTACAAAAGTGAGACAGGTGATTTATGTTATTAGGATCAAATCCGAACGTAGGTAGAAAAAGGATAAATTTCATACCCTGAAGGAATCAAATAGAAGAGTGAATTGATGAAAGGGCATTGTTAATTCCATTTAGCGAATGTATCGGAGGGAGAGCGGATGAGGGGATCGAGTTTCCTTCCTTCGAGGGAAACTGGATATCAATCTCAATTTATTACACTTCATGAACTAACCTAGTTCACGTCAATGTCGTATTCAAACATTAACTGAAGAGAGAAAGTTGGATCAAACAAAAGCAATTTGCTTAAGGTTCATTAAACAAAGTGGGCGGAGAAAGTCGAGAGGATCTCTCAAACTCCAAACCATACATCATTTTAACCCAACATTTGAATTATCTTGTCTTTAAACAATCCACATCAATTGCACACATCCCAACACATGTTTTAAATGCGTTTTACAACTTTAATTTTAATTAATAAAATATTCTAAACTTCCCGTCAATCATCAAACTTCAAAATTTATAACTCTCTACCTTCATCGTCCAGATAGCGACAAACTATGGTATGTAATAAAAAAAATTTGAAAACATTGTCTCAAAAACCTCTAGGCCAAAGTTAATCAATTTGTTTTATCATATAAATCTTTTCGGAATGATTTTTATATTATATCATATTTGAATTTGAACTAATAACCCACATTCCTGTAAAAATTTGTTTATATCTATAGGCATAATACTAAAATAGAAAAGTTCGTACGAGGTATTTGCAAAACAAAGATGAGCGAAAAAAGAAGAAAAGTCCTACTGTTTCGTTTTTTCCATTCAGTTTTCCAGTCCCGTCATTCTAGTAGTTCATAAGGATGAATTGAGCAAATCCCGAAATCTTTTCCATGCATCCAGTTTAGTACACCTTCTTTTCTATCAGTGAAAAGAAGACAGATCCTAGGTTTAAGCCTGAGTGAAGGGAATCGCTTAAGAAAGTTTCCTTCAGTTGAAGTAAGACGACACATCCGCTCACTTCATCGACGAGAATCCGAGTGCATTTATTTGAAAGACACAGAAACTCAATTGTATTTCGCAACTCAATCCATACATCCCTCCTCGACTTTTCAATGCTAACAGTAATTGAACATGGGAGAAGAATAAAAGAGTTAAGAATGAGAACCCAATTTCTACCAAAGTCTCTTTTCTGGAGGAGTTAAAATAGGAAAAATCTGATCGATGAACCCCTATATATTCTCACAATACATAAAGATTCATTTTAAGTGCGTCATATCTCAGGAGCTACTTACTTACTTTCTACTTAAGTTATATACAGCCATTATACTCCACTTCTCACACATTGTGCATCTCTATGTATTTCCCATCATCAAGTTCGCGAAAGAGGAGGAAACTTTGTGATCTCTCTTAGAGAAGAAGGGTGGGTCACTCTCTCTAACTATGAAAGAGCCACGGGGAAAACTTTTGAAGGAAAGTGGTGAAAAAGCGAGCCAAGTATACACACATTACACATCTCTCGTCCTTCTAACAGAGTTTGAGTTCCATCAGACACTTTTTTACTTTATTTTCCCTGTCCTCAATAATGAGCGACTTTTGACACTTTATACGTGTAATCTGACACAATCCGCTGAAAGGGAAAAGCAAGTTGACGTAATTCAAAGTAAGTAATAACAGTAACAATAAAAGTAATAGGTCCGATTCCTTCGCACAATTCTCCTCGTTTTGAGAAACTTTGTGTGAATGAAGAGAGAGCGAGAGTGATCATTTAACGTCCTCGCTCCGAATTTCTCCAAACTGACGAGGAGTTCTAATAACATAAGCTCAATAATACTCCAATTCCTTGGGGGACCTTTTCTGAATAAAGTGCCAATGACAGCTATTTGAATCAGCTTGATAGAGACTCAGATTCAATTACCGCTCCTTCGAATTCAAGAAACTCTACAACTCTATTCATTGGATCTTAATTTCAATCAACCCAATTCCCTTTCAATTTTTATATATGTAAATTAAATAGATCCTTGTCTCAAAAAGATAGAAAAAACGAGACAGAGATAGCAAAAATTAATGCTTTTATAATCTTTTTACAGGATATCTATGTAGTTATTTTTTATCATATCAAAAGTTGTATCAAATACTAAGAATGCAAGTAAAAAGATGAATGACTGAATATTTAATATATTTTGGTATTCAATGCATTATGCTGAATATTATTATTGCATCTTTTGCTTTTATTTTTCCTTTTATCAAAAACATCAAGCAAAATCCCCAATATATTAAAAAAAAATGTCAAATAAATTATGCTTTTTATCGAGACGATTTTTATGCATTATTTTTATTTTATAAATAAATACAAAAATTACTCAATCTGAAAACTCGTAATATGGGAGTCAATGCGTAGGATTTGAAACTGAAATAGTAGGTAACATCAACAGCATCTAAAATCCAAACCTTCATTAAAAATTGCTGTATATTAAATCGAAAAGATATATGGCCAGATTTAATATCAAAGAAATTATTTAAAAATATGGAAGATATTAATCACCATCAATAGTGAACATGAAGACCATCAGATCAATTTGGAAGAAATTTAAAAAACCAGCCTCTTGACAAGTCCTGATGTATCTGAAGCATCCAAAAGCTGTCTTTTTAAACTCGGCTTCTTCTCAGGCTCTCGTATTACAGACGATGGGACGGGAAGCAATGGACCAGGAGTCGGGCCGGGTCGATTACTATTTAACCCAAATGAGTGTGAAAAATAATTTACTACGTAGCATTCACGTGCTAATGAGCTATCATTATGTACTGAGGGAAATAACCTGAAATAGGGCATTTGAAGAGCTTCCTCGGCACTACATCTCTCATTTGGGTCAAGTTTAAGCATTTTCTCGAGTACATCAATTAAATCGTCGGAACCGGCGGTGAAGATGTCACGGAAAGTCAAGGGTGGACAGGGCTTGAATTCGCAGTAATCCGGAAGGGATTTGTGATCTGGCCAATTAGACTCATTGGGGGACCCGAGAACTTCAAAAATTTTCGAGAGCTGACCCAAATCCGAGTCGCCAGGGAAGAACGGAACTCTGAGCAATAATTCTGCCATGATACATCCGACTGCCCATATATCTACGCCTTCACCGTAGTGACGGGCTCCAAAGAGAAGCTCCGGAGCTCTAAAATAAAAAAAATTCTCTTATTCTTTTCTCTTTTTTCAATCCTTGCTGAATAACGTACCCAATTTAATTAATAGCAACAGTTAAATATAAAAAACTGTAAAGTGACATTAATATACTACTAAATCTTTTTGTTTACTACTGAAACTCAATAAAAAATGATAAAACATCTGAATTAAATATATAAATAGCACAATCTTCAATACGAATTTAGTAACTTAATACCTATAAAATGTGAATTGGAGGAATATTTAAGTAATCGGTATATTAGCTACAACGCTACAGTTACAATGGATGCCCAATTTTTCAATTTGATTTGCCCAATGAAAGTTCTATTTTAGAAGAAAGTGGTGCGTGGATCTTGAAGTTTAATCGACTTTCAATTATAACGCTTGAGATAATAAATGCCATTAGCGATGAACGGAAGCGTAAATAAGAGGAATAGTGGGAAGAATCAGATATTATATATTCGCTCCATGATCTCCAGGGATCGAACACACGCTAAATCAGAGTGAGAGGGGCACTGAGAATGAAAGGGGCTCTGAAACTCTTAAGTAACACATCCAGTATCAATCAATCAGAATTACTCAAGTGGAAATAAATAAACTGAGGCTGAGGAAAGACGAAGTAGATTAGGGCGGAAGCCCTTTACCCTCCCAACTACTTTGTCTTGTCTCTCCTCTTTAATCCGGGCAGAGGGAAAAAAAGAAACTTGAGACCGACGTACATAAATACTCACTCAAGTTAATAAAGTCGGAGCGATCCAACGACTGTGACAAAATGGAGTAGGAGGATTGAACATTATTTCACTTACCTATACCAGCGAGTCACAACTTGATGCGTGTAGATTCGATTGGGAGATCCGAAGTATTTGGCGAGACCAAAATCACCCAGCTTGAGAACTCCATTTGAATCAATCAATAGATTGTTCGGCTTCAAATCCTAAGACAAACAAAGAAATCCATTATCTCCCCTTATGCTCAATTAACTACTTCCAGTTCAAACGGGGGTTTTTCGAACTTGGTTAATTAAAATCCCAACAAACGTACGCGATGTAAAATGAAATGAGCATGGATGAATTTGAGTCCTTGGAGTGTCATTATCGTGTAAGCCTTGATATTCCCTGTCGTTAATACGATATTCGTATCTTTTATGATCATCTCGAGATCAGTCTCCATAAAATCGAAAACAAGAGATAGGGTCGTATGCTTGTGACCGTAGACATCCAAAAGGCCTAAGATATTCGGATGATGGTGAAGTTCTTGTTGCAATTTAATTTCTCTCAGAGCCGTCCGATTTGCACCGTCTGAACTTTCGGCCTTCGAACCCAATTTGATCTGAAAAAATTTAAAATTTTAATTAGCGAATTTGATGATTTAAAATAAAAACTAAACTGTTAAAATTTACACAACTGTTAAAATAGACATGGACTCTTATAATAAGGTATAGTTTTGGGTATTTGTATACCAAATTTTCATCAGACCAAGGTTCAAATAAACAGCTCAACTTTTATAAAATTTGGTTCTATAATATCATTATGAAACATTTTCATTTCTAAAAATTCTATAAATATTGAAATTTGGTAAATTTGAATGTCAACCAAAACATAAAAGAGCTATTTTACCTTTTTAACAGCAACAATTTTATCTTTCAACAAATCTCTGGCTTTGAATACCGTCGCAAACTGGAAATAAAAAAGTAGTTGGAAATTAGCAATTTAATTTTTAATTTAAATGTATCTTTATTATGAGTAATAATAGTAATTGTATAAAATTAATTGTCTAACCTGTCCTTCTCCAAGAAAGGCAATTTTTTCATACCTTTCAAACTTTTTTGAATTCATTTTATGCTTTGCAAAAAATAATTTTAAATTAAGAATGAATTATTCAATTAAAAATCTATTTAGTATTAATAACGTTGGTTGTATTTAATACAAGTCTTAATCAAACTTAAACAGACTATAAAAAGGAGTCTCTCAGAATAAAATTCAGAAAGGGGAAAGCTTTTTTATTTTTAATAATTAAATTTTAATGTAAAAATAAACGAGAAAAGTATGAATTAATCACACAGCATTTTCTTTACAAATAATTATAAATTACAACAATTAATTATAAAATAAACGAGTTCAAAATTCAGATTGAATGTACTCCGCGACCAACAACTAATGTCCGGTTCGTTGAGTTTGAGTTATTCACTTTTCTGCCATTCTATTATCCAAATTACGAATTGTTTATTTAAATCTAATTAAAATATGATATATTTAGTAAAATTTTGTCACAAAATTTATCACCTTTCAACTTTAATACATAATCTGTGTAATCACCTTGAGCTTTTTCAATTGCTTTAATACGGCGATTATATTGAATTTCCATTTAACTTAAATGTTTAGCAATTTAATGTACAAAGTATGTAAATTATATAAAGAAAGAAAACAAAATTCTATGATGAAACAAGTCTCGAATGTGTAGCCCGACGAAATTAAATATAAGGTGAGTGTTTTATGCTAATTCAAGTGTGCTGATTACGAATCTGAAGTCAGTTTGCGTCGCTCTCATAAAATGAAAAAGTTGGCGACATTTAAAGTTAGGATATTTCAATACAAAAAATGAAAAAGCATGTAAAAGCAAGATAAATTAAAATTCAAACCTAATCTAACCTAGCAATAAATAAGAATTAAAGAATTTGTGAGAATTAACTTGGGAAAATTGGAATGAGAGAATGAGCAACGAGAAAGAATGAAAAGTAATGAAATAATGAGAAGAAATTGGTGGCGATGTAACACGCCCAATGTAAAATGCCTTTTAACTTAAAATGCCTCTAACTTTGTTATTTTATGAGAGCGGCGCAAACTGACTTCAGATTCGTAATCAGCACACTCGAATTAGTTAAAAAAACACTCACCTTGTATTTAATTTCGTTGGGCTACAAATTCGAGACTTATACCTAAATGGTGTTTGCTTTAAATAAAATAGTATCTTGGTTCTCCTTTGGCTGCTAAGTTCTGATTGATCTTTCCATCGGTATTTACAATGGAGGAGATGGACGTAAATTTTCATATGGATATTGGAGCTGATTTTCAAATTTAGAGCCTTCTCTATCAGATGTTTGGCTGTCAAACGGTAAAATCCTTTACTTCAAAATTCCTTTCGCTGTTTTTGTTTATATGAAAGAGTTAATCTTTTACTTAAATTCCAAAGATGTGTGTTATTTCCATTAATAAATCTTAATGGAAATACTAGATTAAGATAAGGGTAAGCTCATATAAATAACACTTAAGCATTAATTAATGTTCATTGACTTTTAAATCATAAATACAAAATTAGCTATGTATATAGAAAAATTAGACATTTTCTAAAAAAAAAAGCAAATAAGCACAAATATTAACTCAATTTTTTCATTTTATAATATATTTAGAATTAAATGGAGCCCAATCTGGCCATAAGAAGCCACGGGTCACGAAGCTCTCAAAACAGATGTAACCAAGATTCAATAATCGCAGGAGTTGAGAAGAAACCCATTTACAATGGCTTGTCCGCAAAAGCTTCTCTTCGACACAGCAAGAAACTTCTTAAAAGACTTAGAGTTCAGATGAGTTACGGAGATCAAAGATTATACTCATCAAGACAATTCGCCGAAGGATCCAATAAATACGAAGAATTCTTTTGTTACAATGAAAATGACAACGAGACAGATCATTCACAAAACAACAACACTGTTTCCGACGAGGACGACAGTGATTCAGAGGAGGATTCATTTGTTAATCCTTTCTCATTTCAGAACGTCTCATTCAATGTTGTGGATTTCATTAACGAGAGGCAAATTGGGAATAGTCGACTTCCTCTTAATGTTCAACCCCGCATTGTCAATGTCCCATGTTTCCAAACAGAACCCGACTACCCTATCAAACATCTCCTGACGAATGGAATACTTCAAGAGAAACCCATTAAAGTTGAAAATTTGAATAAGGTTTTCTGCTCTCAATGGCTTTCAGACAAACAAATCATTTTTGGAACAAAGTGCAATAAGGTGGGTATTGGCTGCCGTTTAAATTAATTAAAATAAATTAAAAAACAATACTAATTTTGCCCACACAGCTACAAAGTAATTGAATTGTTTTTTGTCCGAGTAATATAATATTTATATAATATTTTGTCTATTTAATTTTTTTTATTAGTTGATGGTGCTGGATGTTCAAACTAAACATTTGACTCAAATTCCATCGCTTTCGCCTTCATCTCGAAGTTTTCCTCCAGATCAACAATGCGGAATTCACGCACTTCAATTGAATCCTTCGCGAACGTTGCTGGCCACCGGAGGACGAAATCCCAATGATCTTGCAATATACAAACTTCCTACGCTCGATCCTGTTTGTGTTGGAGAGGTATTAACGTTTTACTTTTTGAACTTTCATTTAAATGAATTTTCAAAGATAAAGTATGTATACTCTTACAATCTAATACATTAATCTCCTTAAACAATGTTTAATACTACATTTTAAAATATTTCAATTTGGCGTTTACAAAATATTTTTCGTTCATCTATCTAGTTGGCACATCAAGACTGGGTTTTTGCTACTTCTTGGCTGGACGATCAATTTGTTGTTTCTGGATCGAGAGACACGACTTTGGCTTTGTGGAAGGTCCCGGATCTTCCTCAAGAAGAGGAAAATGAAAAAGGCTCAAGTCTTCATACTTACTTGTCTCTTGACCACGTGCCTTCTCATTCCTACATCAATGCAGTTGCCGTGAAACAGTGTAAAAGTGCTCAAAAGGTACGGGATCTCGTGTTCAATAGAAGACTGGAGGAAATTGTATGTGTTTCTCTAAATGGGTACATTCACGTTTGGGCTGCTGATAGATTTGTTCAGGTAAAGTTTATTTTTTGATGGCAGTAAATAAAATTAAATAAGTTAAAGGAAGGTACTTGAAAGTTGAGTTATATTTATTTAATTCTTTATATTGATATAAATCTTCTATAAATTATCTATAATCTAACATATTTATTAGTTTGATTTTGAAAAGTGATCTTTATGTTTAATCATATATTTCAAATTAGTTCTTCTCATTGAATAAAGATATTATACATCACGAACAATAAAGATTATTTTCTATTTTACAGAAGTTTTCCAAGAAATTACCTTTTTGTTTGGAAAATGTTTGCGTCTCTTGTCACGAAGACTATGGGTTATATGCCGTTGGAAGCAAATCACACACGACGCTGTTGGATGCAAGAACAATTCAATGCGTGAAAAAGATTCCTTCAAAGTATTCGGGGTTTGGTATCCGGTCAACAGGCTTCTTCTCGTCTCTATTATCCATTGGAACCGGCCAAGGAACAATTATGTTTTATGACTTGAGAGCTGGGAAATATCTCGAGTCGAATGTCAACTCTGCACGGTCAGCTACTCTGAAATCTTCCGCTGGTTGGACTTATCCCGATGAAGAAATATTAGTTGACGTTTTTAGGTAAAACTTATTAATTAAAATTACAATTCATTATAAATTCATTATATACCATCCAATTCATCAAAAATACGGTTAAGACGATTAATGTTAAGATGATAAATAGTGAATATGAGTTGAAAAACTTAATTATTTTTCCTAGGCAAAAATACACTCCAGCAATTTACACCCACTGTATTGACATGTCAGGAACAAGACTTTTCGCAGCTGGTGGGCCACTTCCAATTACGCTTTGTGGAAATTACATTGGTTTATGGCATTGATATTTTTTATAATTTAGCTTTATATTTTATACTTCCGCAATTAGGATAATTTAAGACGAACTTCTGAATCGCAATTGTTTATAATTATTTTAAACTTGTCAATTTGTTATTTAAGAAAATCCGTAATGAATTTTGTACATCATTTTATCTACTGCTTTATTGCAGTTAATAGTTTAGTTTTAGTTTCTTCTTATTGTAGGTAAAACTCGATATAGTTTGTTTTTAGTAATTATTATCTATTTAATACGTTGTTATATAGTAATTTGGTAATTATATACTTAAAATATTTAGTTTGATTTCTATGGGGATGTATAAAGTAATTCATTAACATTAACTTATTAAAGATTAAGTTACAGCTATAACGCGTTTTAATAAATGTGAGTCACTTTCTCGTCATAATTTTTACACGGTACGAAAAGCTTTTTTGTAGTAATAAAGAATTGTTGAAATTAATAAATAATTAAACAAGTCGGTATACTTATTTAGATTTAAAACGCTAGTTTATGCAAAATTGGATCAAATTCAAAAATTGCCAAAAGAGTAAATAAAATTTTAAAATATTTACAATCTTCATGTGTAATTTTTCGCATTAAAACCATAAAGTACGTCTTAAAAATAAGTCAATTGATCGTAATTGATTTATATTTAAATTTTTAAATATAAAATCTTAAGATGGTGAGAAATGACTAAATAAAGTAAATATTAAACATTAGCATATTTGATATGAATTAAAAAAGCATTCAATTGTGAGTTTTATTAGAATCAGCGCTAAATATTTATTAGACCAAAATTGCATAGAAAAATTAATTTTTTTGATGAATAACAATTCTGGTAACTTACAATTACAATTAATATAATTGTTAAATGTTTGATGCAAAAACGAAGAGAACATCCTTGTGTATATGTTGAAGGAATATTAGTAAACATTTTTAATATAGCAACCTAATTTTGATAATTAATGACACGAGAAGTGATTTTAAAGAATAACAAGTACAAAAAGCAAGAAAACAGGGAATTACTTAAGAATTATTCTTTCATGGATTCTTCAGTGAGAGCTCCTTGTCCTCCGCCGTCTTCGCTCTTCTTCTTTGACCCAGACACGATGTCGTCGATTCTTAAGAGGAGAATCGCAGTTTCCACTGCAGTTTTGTAAGTTTGCAACTTGACAGACAATGGCTCCCAGATTTTGAGTTCCTTCATATCAGTTATGACTCCAGTTTCTCCGTTGATCCCGAACGTCGTTTCTCCAGCTGCGTGTTTGGCCCGGAGATTCGTCAAGGTACGAATGACATTAGCTCCACAGTTTTGAGCCAATGTTCGCGGGATGATCTCAAGAGCTTGGACGAGGGCACGATACGGAAATTGTTCAACACCCATGATTCCTTTGGATTTCTCCGTCAAGAGATATGAAAGGGCCATTTCAACTGCGCCGCCACCGGGAACGACTTTGGGTTCTAAATAAATATTTCGAGCCACGTTCATCGCGTCTTGCAAATTTCTCTCAACCTGAAAATAAGTCAAATTCATGTATTTAAATTGAATTATTTAAATAAAACTTTAAATAAGTTGAACTAAAAGTGAAAAATGTGAATGAACTAATAAGAGTAATTTAAGAAATTCACACCTCTTTGAGAATATCCTTTGATCCACCACGAAGAATAATGGTGCATGCCTTTGGATCAGCACAGTCAGTAATGAAACAGAAATACTCGTCTCCGATCTTCTTAATTTCAAACAATCCGCACTTGGTTCCAACATCCTCTTCTTTCAACTCGTCAGCTCTGCTTACGATTGTAGCTCCTGTAGCTCTCGAGAGCCGATTATTATCGGTTTTCTTAACTCGTCGAATAGCCGTTATTCCAGCCTGAAATAAAAAACATGCCGTTTAGAAATTGTGAAATTATTAGAACCTAAGAGGAACTCGATAAATAACTTCAATTATAGTGAACAAAGAAATCTTGTACAAATTACCTAAATAGTAAAGAAAAGAGTAATTGACTCAATATATAATCAAATAATCAAAGAGAGAAGAGTAATTGACTTTTAAACATAACACGTACTACTTTACAAAAAATTACTGTTTTATACAATTTATTATTTATTTAGATTAGCTTGAATACCTTCACGAAATAATGTTGGGCCAGATCTGAAATTCCCTTTTCGGTAAAAATGAGATCAGGCTTGAGACGGATAATGTCTTCACATACTTTCCGAACGCTTTCTTCCTCAAGCTCGAGCATCTTAGTGAAATCCATATCATTCATTATTTCCACGTTCGTCATGCTTTCTCCTTTCTTGTACTCGAGTGCACAATCGAGAAGAAGAATCCTCGGATTCTCAATCCGGCGTCTCATTGAAGCATGGGTCACGTCCTTATTTAGCATAATCCCTTTGAGAACATACGAGTCCTCGATGGCTCCTCCAGGGATCTTCTCCACTTTTGCATATCTCTTGATATCGATCTCCTTCCGTCCGTTCTCTTCAAGGAACACACAATTAACGGCTTCTTCTGCAATGTTCACAGCCAAATCTCCCCATTTTGCAACGAACTTGGTCCCAATGCATGCTTGGATCACTCCGCGAGCTTCTTCCTTCTTGGTTAAGTCAATTGGAAGGGCAATCTTGTCCTGAAGCAAATTGACCATGTCTTCAAGGGCTTGACGGTAAGCACGAATAATGACAGTTGGATGCATTTGCTGCTCAAGGAATTGCTCAGCACACGCCAAAAAATCTCCAGCTAACACGATGACTGACGTTGTTCCATCTCCAACCTAATTTAATTTAATGGTTAATTAAATGAATATTTCATTTTCGTATTTACCAGCTTAAATATTTCTTGTTAAATGTTTTAAAACAATCAAAGTTGTTAGCTTACTTCTTCATCTTGAGTACGAGCAATTTCAATCATAGATTTAGCCGCAGGGTGTTGAACGGTGATTTCCCGAAGAATTGCATTGCCATCGTTGGTTGTGCAAATTCCGCCCATGGGATCCATCAACATCTTCAGCATCGCACGAGGACCAAGACATGTTCTAATGAAGTCGGCGATTGTCTAAAAATAAGTCATTCATAAGCTATGGTAACTTTTCTATTACTCCATGACTGTCCAATTGAATGAAATCGAATTGGTAGTTCATTGTTTGTTAATTTAAATAAGTTTCTTATATGTTTCTTATAACGGAACTAAAGGTTTAATCGTCATTAAAAATCAATTCTTTGTTTTTAATATCATTTTGGACATTTTAAGAACTCACTTTGCCGGCATTGATGTTTTCCAGCTGAACTTTCCTCCCGGATTCACGCTTGATGTTTTGATCTAAACGGAGAATAATCGATAATAACTAAATCCAATAATAGTAAATAACAATTAAACTTACTCAAAACAATGATGGGTCCTTGTCCTCCAAACATTTTGACGAATTCTTGAAATTATCTCCCGTCGAAATTAATTAAGAAAACGAGCGCTATAGTGAAGGAGAATAATGAAATGAGAAAAGCATGGGAAGGAATGAGAGTTATAGGCTCATAAACTTATTCTGTTTTTTATCCTTTCTTGTTGCAGGAAAAGATGAAGAAATTCTTTTATCCTTCATAAAGCATAGAAACCCTTAAATAGTTCAAAGCCTATAGGAAAATTCAATGCAAGTTTTTGTCAATGGTTTTACTAACACATCTTTCCAGAAGAATCTTCTTTAAAGAGTTTCAGAAAATAGCACTGACTCAATAAAACTATTGGGGAAAATGGCGACTTTTGAAACGTTCATTTTTTCAAACTTTCTTATTTAGCCCCTCAATCTCCTTGATTTTAAAGGTGTATAATTAAATATTAATTAATTAATTTAGACTTTATTAACATTAAGTGGATACTTTATTTAACCTTTACAACATAATATACCTAATTGGCAATTGAAAATTAAATTAAACAAACATTAACTTTTATAGTCTTTATTTAATAAGTTAACATTTTAAATAAATACATATGTGTCGTTCTGACTCTAATCTGGATTTTTTATCTTTTTCTGGATTCAATTAAGGTTGATCGAATTATTCTTTATTAGGGCTTGGATATACAGAAAGCCGTGGAGCTCTCTCTCTCTTCCTAGATTTCAAATTGCCAAGCGATCTTTCGAGTTAGAGAGGCCCAAAATCAGTTTCGAGATTCTCTCAACCTAAGGAGTCTCGGCCTGAAAAGAATACCCATGTAGATGTAGAAGTGCTCTCATTAGATTTAAACCTGTTGACTTCCCTCCCGAACATGTTTGATCGCCTCAAATGCCTCAAGACATTGAATTTGAGCTACAATCTTTTCCCTTTTCCGTCGTTTATTCAACCGCTCTGGATCCTTAAAAATCTTACAGGACTTTGGCTCAACGGGATCCAGCTTACTTTTATTCCATCTCAATTTTATCAACTTTTCATATTAAAAAAATTGGGCTTAAAACAAAAAGTGATCAAAGAGATTCCGAAAGAAATCAACCTGAACGAGAAACAAATTGAAAAACTTCCAACTAATTAGGCGCATCTCAAGGTAAAACAAGAAAATAATTTTTTAATTCGTAATTATTGAATAAATGAGCAATTTCAATTAGTAATAAAATATGGTACTTCCTATTAAAATAATAAAATATTTATATCATGCAAGGGATCTATCTTAATAAAAATCGGTCTTTGTCCGTAATCGAGATGAAAATCTGGAAAAATACGCGAGTGGGGGATTTCCTATGGCACTTGGTAGATGGATGATGGTTCCGTTACGTGTATGACAGAAGTTTGGCGAAATAATGTTTCGTTAATTAACTGCAATTAGCTATTATCCGAGAATTAAATTTTTGATTAGAGATTTGAAGCGGCGCACGATTGTTTTTAGACTAACTCGAGTATGATGATTACGAATCTGAAGTTGGTTTGCGTCACATTTAAAGTGAAATTTTAGCGAATAAAGTGAAATCTCAAACACGTTCCTGAAATTAAAAATGGGCTTCAAGAGTATATATTGGTGTAATAAAAATTTTTAACTCTGAGAATGCAATATTAAAAAGTTTGAAATTGTTCGCGGAATAATTAATTTAAAAAGAGAAAAAATTAGAATATTTTAACTATTTTCAAGCTCCGATGACGTCATTTTAATGTTTTCGTCACTAAGGGCTATGTCGCGAGCTTCTATATGTACTGTTCTTCGATTAAGTTTTCGCGTCCACGTGTTTCAAAAGCACGTGGTAATTTGCATTCGTTTTTTGATGTGCTCTATATTTATTTTCTAGTTAAAAGTGGAGAGTTTGTAGCATCTTGTAAATGTTCAAATTCTTGGTGTAGAGAATCGTTAAATAAATACCAAATTAGATTTAAAATTTGGAATTTATATAAGTTAATGACAACAATACTAAAAGTTAAAATTTGTAATATTTTCAACCTATTCTTTTTATTAAGATTTCAGAATTTATGAAATGAAAAAGAAATAATAATTTTAAAAATGTATTAGCTTGGAAGTTTGAGGAGGATGACTCAAGAATGGGATGGGCTCTTAGAGACCCAAGGAATAAGTGTCCAGTGGGCCCTTATCCCTTGGCTATTTTTAATATCTTGATAACCTTTAGTACTTTTAAATATTTGTATAGATACAACTCAGTTGCGATTGTTGTATTTGTATTCATGTATTAAATTAAATGTGAATTGTATGTATGTATGTAAATGTATGTAAATTACCACGTGTTTTTGAAACACGTGGACGCCAACACTTAATCGAAGAACAGTATATAATAGTGCTAACAATAAAAATTAAATACCACCAATATATATTACCTACTTCATTGACTTACATAAATAATATATCGGTATTTCTAGCCAAAACCCTTTCCATTAGACATTAAAATTCTTTTTTATCTTCAAGCTTTAGATAATTAAAAAATATTATTTTTAAATAATTAATTTTTAGAAATTGCGAATATTCTATTTAGGAAGGAATATATTCTAAATGTCACCTGGAATCTCATGATGAATATTAAAAATAATTCCTTTGTTGAAAAGATGTTGTCTTTTTGGAAATCCGTGAGGACGCAAACACTTTTATAAGGTGAGTTGGTTGATTAAATATGAGTTAATGGGAAAGGCCAAAAGGTATGGTAAAGGTACATTGGATTGAATTGTTTTCGGTCTAGAATCTCTTTTTATGAAAGCTCTTTTTAATTTTTTAAATCATTGAAAGATTTGGTAGTTAAAAGATATAGGCACTGCTAATTACATAAACCTACATTTTATTTTTAAGGGCCAAGTCACACCAAAATTCACCGAAAGGAGAATAATCATGCTTTCTCTAAGGATTGTTTGAACGTTATTGTGAGTGAAGTGTATACAGAGGAATTGGTAGGTAATTCAACGCATGAAGAAGTTCCTGCTATCGATCTCAACCTTTCAGGCCTATCTTCAAAAGATTTACTGTCCATTACAAAGACTGTACTTGGATTTATTTACTAAGCACTATAAACAATGAAACTCAATTAATTAAACCATGAACTGGAACGTTTCTTTAAATTGGATAGATTTAAAGTTCGCTATTTTGCTGGTGGAATCATTGTAAATATAATACTCATAGAGGTTATAATTTACTTAATTATATATATGTCCTTATAATTGTTTGATGAAGGCCATGAAGAATTATTGAACGATAGCACGAAAATATTTATTGGGAATATATTTTAATATTTAATAGATTAGATTTTGAAAATTTGAGCCCCTGGAATGTGGTTGGAGCTAACAGAGATATGCTAAACCTTTTTATATTTTCACTAAATTTGCTTTTATAATATGTAATAAAAGTTATCTATATAATAATTTATATAAGCATTCTTATTTTCATTTTTGAAGAAACGCCAATCAATGTTCTGACATTCACTTATTGATAATATTTAATGTAAATATATTTTACCAAATTTATTGTTTTTCATAGGATAAGAATTGTGCCCATAAGCCTATATTCATAAGCTATTTAGATTTCTATTAAAAACATGTAATTTTAACGGTACCGATTAAAATGCAATTGATATCATTTATGTTGCATAATATCAGAGAAATTTTACCTTTTCGAGAGTCATCACTCCTTTTATGCCAGTCTATCCTTGCATTGCATTGATTATACTTTATGGATGCTAAGGGAACTATGAAACATCCATGCATTTCCGTAAGAAGATAAATATTGCCACTTAAATATAGTGAATTGATAATTCGACTACCAGCGATGACGAGTACAAATACTCATACAAAAAGATAAAACTCTCAGAAATGAGGAGTAAAGCTTTATTCTTATTTTTAACATAGATAAATAAATATTTATTTGTACCAAAAATAAATAATAGTTTTCGAAAAGGTTCTTTCAATTTTCTTCTATATTTATCATATAAAATTAAAACGAGCTAAAAATTTAATTAATTAATACAGTTACATTGCTCAGGGATCTTCTTCGTCTTCTTCGTCGTCGTCTTCTTCGCTCTCCTCTTCCTCTTCCTCTTCCTCTTCATAGTCTGACTCTTTGGGATGGAAGAAAAGTCTTGGGAATCCTTTGCCTACTGGTTCAATGTAAATCCTCATTTTACCCGTTCGGTTATGAACGTAATCCAGCGTGTCCTGTGTTTAATGTGCTAACATTACACATCTTCTATAATATTTCAGTTAAATACAAACCTTTACAGTATTTAATACAACGTAAAAATTATTTTATAAACGCTTAATCAATTGTATCAATGTATGTAAAATAAATATGTAACGGTAATACATGTAATTTCATACTACAATTTTGCAAGTTTTTTGTTAGTATTGTTTCTTATTTAAAAATGTGCAAAATCCCTTCCCTTCAGATTCCCCTGTGTAAAAAATATTCCATGTCAAACCTTTATACTTGTGATTGGACTCGTCTGTCTTGGGAATTCGGAGATTCTTGACAACTTGGCGTTTTGATCATTCAAGATTGCAGCGGTCAATGCTTTTTCTATTGCCGTCTCATTGGGTTTCACTTTGCTCTCGTTATTCGGCAGAAATCCAGGCGGAGGAAGAGCTTTGCTGGTAACAGGAGCAATGGCTTCATAATCAATTTCATCGTCGATTATTCCAGAAAGAGTCAATTTAATTTTCTCATTTTGCCTTGTTTTTTTAGTTGTTTTCACCGAAGGAGCCAACGGAGTGACTTTGATTCTCGACTGGAGTTCATTTTGGCTATTTTGTCCTTTATTAACGTTTATTCTGAACCTATTTAGATTTTCCTCGAGCGTCCAATCCCTTTTGATTAAATCCGCCCCTCGCTCGGCCAACATGAGCGTGGTGGCACTTGTTCCTCCTGTTACAATCCTTGGCATCACAGACGCATCAATCACTCTCAACCCTCTGACTCCAATGACTCGAAATTCTGGGTCGACGACGGCGAGCGGCGAATCTCGATTGCCCATTGAACAACTCCCAACGAAGTCGTACATTGTGAGGGTCAATTGATGGACATAGCAATCAAAGTATTTACGTGACTTGAAAATGTGAGATTCACAACCAGGGAAGTTTTGCTCTAAATATTTACTCCCGATCTCTTTAAATGCTGCAGACTCTTCAGCGACTTTTAGAGCAATGCTTATTCCTGTTTGATAAAAATGATTATAATTATTATATTCAAATGAATTAGAGTTTACTTAAAGTTTACTCGGTATTAGTGGTTTATATCAATTTATTACCTTCAATTAAAACATTTACATCTCGAGGATCTTCAAGGTATTTTGGGTCAATGAGCATTGAATCATACGGGTCGGATGAATTCAACTTCATTTCTCCTTTTGACATGGGCCGTGCATTAGAAACGGAAATGAAAAATGCGTCTTTTCCCAATACTGTTGAATAATACTCTCTTGCAACTGATTCTTTGAGATTCGTCACTTTGGCCAAATCAGAAACAAAAGTTGAATGCGTTGAGAAAGAGCGGAGATGAAGGGAAATGTCTGGCCAATTTTCTTTTTTCGCTTCGGAGGAACTTAATAAACTTGACGCTTGAATGCTTGAAGAAGTCAAAATTCCAGTTCCGTTTTCCCAAAACTGTTGGAACGATAGTCTTGAAACATCTCGATCAGCAAGGAACGAATTTCCAGGACTCACCAAAAATGGGCCTAAAAGAGTTGAAACGTGATCTTGAAGATTACGACCCACAGGCAAATCCTCAATAACGGGAATCTAAATAGGACATTAATTAATTAATATTTAATTACTTACTAATAAGAATTATTAATTTTTTATTCTATTGCACAAAACTGAGAAAAATAATTTTTTGCCAAAAATCTTAAATGGTAATTTGTAGTACTCCAAGTGATTCGAGATCATCAGCAGGTCCGACACCAGACAACATGAGTAATTTTGCTGAGTTGACCGTCCCTGCAGAAATGATGATCTCCTTTGAGGCAAATGCGTATTTCGTTTGTCCGTGTCTTCTAAATTCTACTCCGTATGCAGTTTTGGTTTCTTTTTTAAATAAAATCTACAAAGATAAATTCCAAATAGATGAAATTGTTCCTGAATCCTACCCCTGTTAAAATTAATACATGATTAAGAAAAACGTTACTTTGTTAACTTGTGCGAATTTGAAAATGGACAAATTAGCTCTGCGCCTCGAAGGGGCAATGAGACTATGAAAGTTTCCATCTCGGCGGCCTCGTCGCGTTACAAGTCGAACTCTTTCAAAACCTTTAAACGTTAAATACACTCATTGAATTATACGTCATTAAGAAACTCACTACTTTTTTAACTCATTGCCACTTAAGAGCAATTAACAGCAAATAGTGTGAATAAAATGGTTATCCTATCAATAGCCCATTGTACAATCAAAAGCAATGATGACAGTGAATGATTTTAAGTGACTTACCTTCCCCCGAACGACCATTGAGATCCACTTCCTCGTAGCCAAATTCCCTTCCGCCTTCAACCCAATTCTTTCCCAATCCAACTACTGATGGATAGCGGATTTTAAAAGGACCATCTTTTCCATGCACTTCTTGGTCTATAAATCAATTAAGTAAACTTATTAATGGTTAGTTCCATATTGGTATTTCTGAGTAATCCTATTAGGATCGATTTTAAAGCTCACCTGTAAATGTTTGTTGATCGAGAAAATTCTCTGTAATTTTGAAATAAGGGAGAATATTGTCATAAGTCCATTCAGGATCATTTGTGATGTCTGCCCAATTGTCAAAATCTTTTGGATGGCCTCTGATATGAGTCATGTAGTTCAAGTTGGACGTTCCTCCCAATGATCTTCCTTGCGACCAGTTTGACTCCTATTGATCATAAATAATGAAGTTTTTAAAAAGACTTTTCGAATTACAATTGTTAACCTATTAAAGAATACAATTTTTAAATTAATTTTAAACATTAATCTCAACACGGCCTATGCTGTATAGAGAAGAGTTAACTTACGTTATTATTAAGAGCGAAACAGGATTTCACTTGGGGAACCGTTTTATGATTCCAATCCACTTGCGGCTCATTGACCATCGGGAAGGCGAAACTGGGAATTGATTGCAAAGGATTCGGATCTCCTCCAGCTTCCAATAGTAAAACTTTGTAATTCTCTGATAACCTATACGCTAGCAACGATCCAGCAGTTCCAGAACCAACTGTTGATTCAATCAATTACATAAACCATAATATAGTCTTAACTCGCTATTAAATATATTATTTGTAGATAGTAGGTAGAGATTATAAAATATATATATACTGACCTATAACGAAGTCAAAACTGACTTGTCTATCACCATAAAATGCTTTGAATATATCTTGTCCTCTGTCCATTGTATCCCATGTAGACAAGTAGAGGGAAAGTGATGCCAATGCTCCAAAGATGAGCCGTCTAAAAAACACTTCGTGAATATTTCCATTTGGAATCTGTGCTATTGAATTGACGAATGAGCCAATTCGTCTAAAGAATCTCATCTTCACTCCACTTGAATTTAAGTTATTTATTTATATTAAAAACGTTTTAATAATTTTAGAATTAAAAGTTTGGTTACAATCCTCAAAAGAATTTGGCTACAGTAAATATAAGATTATCTTATAATATATTTAATAATATCGGAAATTCAATTTTCTACTCGATGTGTTACATATGAATGAAAAAAGAAGAATGAAATAATCTGAAAGATGAGAGAAGGAAAATGTAAGATCATTTGTAAGGTGATCTCCTTTGAGAAGGAAGACGGAATTGATAAAGAAATTAAAAGAATCGAAGGTCTCTTCCTTTTATCACTCCTTTTAATTTTAATTTCCTTGATTAATACTTTTGCACTTACATGCGCCATCGAGTAAAAATGTCGATATAATGGTAATTAACTAACGATAAATGTAACTACATTACATAATTATAATTCCTATGTTATATGCATGTATCATGTATAATCATTTGATCATGGAAGAGATCAACAGTTTCATCTTTAAGAACGCACAACTTCTATTCATCTTCCAACTAATGGAAAATAGCGTTAATTTTAAAATCACACTAATCGCTAATGGATTTTTGCCTGTATACGCTGAATATGTCCCATTAATATTGAAATTAATTTATAAATTAATTTTATAAATTAAAATTAATTATCTTTAAATGGCTGGACGCGGTTCCATTCATGAGGCGTCGAAGGATTCGAAAAAGCACAACTCGCATCTTCTCAGTTTTCCAAAAGATAAGGACTATTGGACTTTTCTTTAAGAAAATGTGATATCGAACGTGAGTTGATTATTGAAATTTAAAAATTGAACCATTTTATTTATTGAATTTCGATGAAGAGATAAAAAAAATTTCATTATTTATATTTAAAAGATTCACGTCGAGGACTATAAATTATTGTGGGTAATTCCAGAAGTGGAACTTGACGCATATTTGGCAAACACGGCATGGTTGGACACTGCTGATTTGGATAATGCCGGCGAGAATGCATTGAAGTCCTCCAAGTTCGTACAAGGGCAAGAAGTCAACATGCCTGCACGGTTGTAAGCACTTTTTGCGAATAATCACAACCCTCGTTAATTCTCTTAATGGGGCATTTTATGTCTTTAGCCTTAAATCTCTTGATCATTTAGTTTACTCCGATTACGAGGATCGCGTATCAATGGCAGGAACCAATGCATAAATCTAGAAATCGTCGTGGAGGAAATCATACATGGAAATCCCATGTGACTCCGTTTGTTTCAAATATTGCCTTTCTACTGTGGCTCCGGACAATTCCGTATTATACACTAATGGTCATTTTCTATACAATAAATCTAATATTTAAATACAAATTTTCCTTTTATAACACATATGTAATTGTGAATAGTTTGAAAAAATCTTTATTTCTAAAGTTAATTAATAATTTAATTATTAAAATTACAAGAGGGTGGAATTCATCGATTTATTTTTTTAAATCCCAACGACGAAACATTCACCACATGTCAATTCATTTAGTACCAAACGTTCCAAAGTCTAAGAAGTTCATTCATTAAGGAAAACAGCTTGAGAATTCAATTGAACCTTCATGTTTATGGCGAAATTCGTACCATAGAAGAAAAAGAAACGAGCCAACACATAGCATCCTTTCCTGAGATAGTTTTGTCAAAACTTTGGAATGTGCCTGAATTGGCGGATCTTGTCATTAAAACCAGTGATCGATCAATTCTTTCTTATAAAGCTGTTATTGAGGGTATTTATATGCCGAATTCTCTCATTAAGCTCATTGCTATTATTAATGATTTTATACAATTAACCAGAGATTAGCAAACTAACTAACTAACAAGCAAGCCATCCTCGACCTGTGCTTCAAAATCATGGTGACGGAGGGCCTGAGTCCCGAGAAACTCGGAAAAGTCGTCGAATTGGCCTGCATGCACAATCCCAGCAAGGAAATCAAAAAGAAAATTCAATGGACGTGTCTGAGGTACGGAAATTCTGTTCATATAAATCAGAAATTTTTTAATTCTTGCAAATTTCTTTCAACGTGACTTGCTATTTAAATTGAACAGGAGGCACGAAGAATTGAAGGGGATCGAGTCATATCAATCAGCAGGGAACGAGTACCCAAATGCCTTCATTGATCTTCTCCACGGGAATCATTCTAGAAATTAAAATTATGATTAAAGTGGTTCTAAAAAATATATTTATTAACTGAGCCCAACCCCCGGACCCTCCCTTCATACGTCGTAAAATATTAAAAAGAAATTAGGTTAATTGGCTTCGCACCTGAGGCAACCCACACAAGGAGAAGTTCATAAGGCTGGTAGACCTCTCGCATGGCCCCACCACCTCACTAACGAATTCTCTTCGCGGAGCTCCGCAGACTCCCATTCATCATCCACACTCTTAGCACTCTTAGGCGAAATTCGAGACTTGACTCAAATGAGCCGGGAGTTTGGTTCAGGGAAAGTTCTGGTTGTCAGCTCACATTTCCTTCAGAAGGACGAGGAGACATTCTTTCAAATTAGGAAATGGGCCATTGTAACTGGGAGGCTCTTAGAAATGCTCCCTATTTGCAAATCTAAGAATTTGAGCTCCAATTTATTTCTAGTCCACCAGAATTTGTTGCATATTAGCGAGATCAAAAGTCAAAGCCATTCTAACCCGGACTCGAATGCTACTCAATGGGAAATTCGACTGTTTTTACTTTTGCACCTCGGCTCACAACACCATACTTTATTCCTATTTTTGGTTAGGTTTAGGTTGACATCGTTTAACATGTAAAATCCTATTATACTCAGAAAAAGTGGGTTTGATAAAAAATTAGCAGAAAATTCATTATTCAACTTTGATTTTCACTATTTCATTATTTTTCATATCAATTGCTATTTGTATTTTACTTTTTAAACATTTTGTCCGAAGTTGGGATTGTTGATGGAACGTTTAAAAAGGAATTACACTTTTCCACTTGAAATATTTCATGTTAAAATAATTCATGTTAATTTTTATTTATTTCTAATTTTCTCAACAAAAATGAGTTCTCATTGTTAAAGGTTGAAATGTAATTTTCTCGTAGTTCTGTCAGTGTCATCAGTCGTACAGTCACATCCTATCACCTTCTGTCCTATCTCCTTGTAATTATCCAATTCTGAGAAGTGGATTATCCAAATGCGCATTGATTATAATTTCTAATAACTGCCAAGATATTTCATCTCTCACAAACATGTCTAATTTCTCTTTATGATAATTCTCACTCATTAAATATTTATATTAGTTTAAGGTACAATTGAGCAATTTGTTTTGCTGTACTGTATTTATTTATTTGTCGAATTAAACGACACGTTGTGCATACAATATTTACATAAATGCCCTAGACATCTCAGACAAGTGGATTAAATTCATTAAACCATTCAAACTTCATTTTACACAAATTCGTTTCATCAAACTCACAATGGACAGAAGGTTAATTAGGAATTTAACAGAAATTTGAATTATTCATAAGTGTAATGAGCCTAAAAGGTCTGAAGCCTCGTAAGGCGACTTAAAACATGCGTAATATTTGGTCTGCAATTACCCTTTTTAGCACGAATTTAGTTGTAAAGTGAAAAGAATGAAAAGTCAAAGTTTTTTCTATTCAAGAGATCCTTATTAACTAAAAGTTCAACTTGAACTGTTCAAGCCATCCATATGGCAAATCGATGCATGTGGGGGTATTGAGACCTTAATGGCTTCTTCGTTCTTGAGTACTTTAGGGCTTAATTTGGACAAATAGTCCTGAAGGTTTGAACAAACGTAAAAAGCCACACGGATTTGTCATGCTGAATTGAGGAGAACCAGTTTTGTACCTTAGTTCATTCTAAAGAATTGTTTTCTTTTTCATTATAATTGCCGAAATACTACGATGGAGTCCGTATGAGAAATGCCTATGAGAAAGTCATTCCTCGCATAACCTTACGCACCAACGCGACCCCAAAACAAAGGGTTTTGGTAATTTACAAATCCAGGTGGCTGTTGTGACCATAAGTCAAAGAATCACTAGTGGAGAGCAATGAAAACGAAGGAGGAATTAATACAGGCGGAGGCACAATGGCTATCAATGCAGAGGCATAAGAGTTTTTGGTTCCTTCGCTCAAAACATAAGTTATTCTCACTAATGGATGTTCATTTTTATGGGTTGGATGAATGGATTTGTGGAATCTGAAAGTGGACAGCGTTTGGCCGAACCTCCTTCTTCCCTCCTCCATTTTCTTAATCTCCACTCTTCATCTTCTGATCACAGTGTAATTACTCAAATCTCCTCAACGATTTCCACGTACTCGACTTAATTACGTTTTTCATTAAAGGGAAACAATCACTTAAATCACAAGAACAATAACAGGATGCGGTGTTGGCCTCTTTAAATACGCGAACAGAAAGCGTATGATCAGACGCTAATTTGTTTGGTCCTTCCTAAAATGGTCATAATTTCATTTAATAATTCCAAATTTCCAACTTGGGGCACTTGAGATTCAATTATTTATTAAACTACCTCATTCTTCATAATTGAAATTAATTATTCCAATTAGCCCTCTTTAGTACGTGATAAGCTTTTCTAGACTTAATTTATTTTCCCCACTGGTCCGAAATACTCGTTAGAAGGAGTTCAATTCAATAGACCCATGGAAAAACATGAAGGCAAATGTGGGAAAAGTGAT
The DNA here is from genome assembly GCA_009869795.1 of Neelides sp. FZ-2019. Taxonomy (NCBI): domain Eukaryota; kingdom Metazoa; phylum Arthropoda; class Collembola; order Neelipleona; family Neelidae; genus Neelides; species Neelides sp. FZ-2019. The sequence continues at coordinate 24,795 of VJMY01000528.1, read as the reverse complement.
TGAAGCTGGTTGGGGAAACAAACAAGGTGTCTTTCTTACTAATTGAATCTCTTGGCCCACCTTCTTCACGAGTTCTCAATGGCAGGTTGTCAATTTAATTGAAATTCGTGTCTGCCGAGTCTCAAATTGTCTCCTTCTGAATTTCAATTAAAAACTCCCATTACTCACCCATTACACACATTCCTCCACATAAGTTATAGCCCCTTTTCGCTCAAACCCTTCAGACACTTCTACAGTAGACGGATATACCTATGGATGCAAAAATGCAAATGTTGGAGCAGTGATACTACCTGGCACACATTACATCCCATATGGGATTATATACAGGTGCGTCAGATAGGGATCTCTGCTCTGCCTTACTGACAACCTCAACGTCTCTTATCTCAACTTCAATTTCTCTTTCCATGTGTCAAAGTGCAAGGAATATTTGTGCTATCTAAGAGAATAAGCTTATATATCAGATAGATATAACAAATAGTTCATATTGAGGAGAAGTGGCTAGTTTTAGGTAATTGTTAGTTGAACCACGTTATTGGTTCAGTGGGTGGCTTGCATGGATTTCTAGTCTGATATTAACAAGATTAATATCAGTTCCATAATTTAATGAGTATGAAGGGTGGCAGACATAATAAATAGTCTTTAGCTCCTACCAAGACGTTAATCTCAATGAGCCAAACCCTTATGTCCTCAAATTTCCAAAATCTTACAAGGGAGAAACTTTATGAAATATTATATCTTCTAGTAGCTAACATCGCTCGAGAAGAGTTTTAATAATAAGTTACGACGATTGGGTGTTTAAAAAATAAAATTTTAAAACTCCGGAGCATCAACACTCGAGTGGACGGAGGCGAACATCAATTAAATACAGTTAGAGAAATTTATTATATTTATTATAATGCGAATTTCCAATGAGTATTGAAAAATGCAATGGACGGAAGGAGAGGGGCGAGAAATATAATAAACTTCTCAGTGTAATTTTACGACCCAACCAGATCATTAGTCTGTCAATTGCATTAGGGAAGATCCTGGATGGAGAGATTTATCTCAATTATTCCGTTAATACACAGTAGAGACCTTAATGAAAATTGAACCTCACGAACGAGAAGGCACGAGGAGGGAGGGCCAAATCCCTTATTTGCATTTCTATTGCTCATTTAAACAACAAACAGTTTTTCATAATTGAAAAATATGAAATACAAATTTTGGAGAGAAACATCTTCTTTCCTTATTTTCTTAATTTCGTAAGTTCTTCATTTTCAATCATGGTTCAATTCCGATATTAATAATAACTATATAGAGAGTGTGTAAAATTAGTTTTTTTTATTGGAATTTGTAAAAATATGAGATAAATAGGACACGAATTCTTAATAAAAATTGTGAAATATTGTTCAAATAATATTCTATTTGCTTGCATTTATATTTCATATAATAGTAAAAATTTAAATCTTCATAAAATTTATTAAATAGAAAGTTAAATCGCAATTTCAATAACTTATAAAAATTTGTCTTGTCACAATCAATTTGTTTTAATAATTTAAAATATATATCATGAAACTATCATATAATTTTTATTAAATTTCATTTAAGTCAACAATAAAATTTTATTAAGAAGTTTAAGAAGAAGTGTCAAATGGTTTAAGACTCATCGTAGATTTCCCTTATCTTTTGCCTTTTTAGCACATTTTTATTTTATCCCAAAAGGATTGGGCTTCTTTCCTTCTTTCCATACGCTTTCAAGATTAACCCAAAACTGTACGAGCTTAATAAATAAATTTTTAAAGGGATTTTACAAGTAGTTTACATTTATTTAAATATTCATATCCATTTCCACTTGATTTACGTTGAAGTTGATGATGGACGAGGAAATATGAAGAATTTGAATATTTAAATAGGGAATGAAAAGAAGCTTCAACAAATTGTTGGTCCTCAACAAGAGAAATCATCATCATTCAGAATGGAGAAAGAGAAGATACGGGAGGTGAGTGCATAATTTTGGCTAATGGACTATTTTAGAAGAGATAAGCCGTGTAGAGATGTTTTAAGGACCGATGGGCTCCCCGCAGACTCACCAACCTCACTTCTTCAACCCATTCAAGCCACACTTCAATAGTATTGAGAGACAAAGAACCAGTTTTCCTCCACAGCACTACTAGACAGGGATTTTTCCACAAAGATATGAAATACACTCAAGCTGCCATTCATATCTCTGCCGTTAATATCTTCATGCACGAAGACTCGAGCGAAGACACGAAGTTCCTGAAGGTTGAGGTTAACCCACTGTGTCAATGAAAAATGGAAACGAACATTCACTTTTCCCCCACACAATTCCTACATTTGTAATAATGAAAGCAAAATAACTAAATAAATACAATTGCAGAATGGCACAATTATGGCAAGTTTTTCTTTTAATAGCGCGTCTGCACCTTCTTACTCATCAATGATTTCATTTTCCACTTCCTCTTTGATAAAAATCTCTGACCTTTATTGAATTCATTTTCTGCTATACGTGGGTTCATTGATGGCTCTTCTCTTATTAGCACTTTTACTCCTTTGACTTTGATTCTTAATTCTAAAACAATAGTTCACATGTGTCATTGCATTGTCTTTTTGATTGAAGCAAGTTGAAAGTCTTTCCTTGAGAAAACCAATTACTCGCCACAGTCGCTACTGACTTGTTCTTTGTATTGATTATGTAGCAAGGTAATAAAATAACTACAAAAATCCCTCACTACTCAACAAGTAACGTTTTCGGCACCCGTTTAGAATGTCTAAAAGTTAAATGTTCTAAGCATGAAAATCTCGAAAAATACATGCTCGAATGTTCAATGTATATTATGGTCATATAAAAAACCTCGAAAATGAAAAACTCTAACGGATAAAAGCTCGACATGATAAAAGCTCGAAAATGCACTACCTACTAATTGTAAGCACTCCTTAAAGTTCTTAATATATTATCTATCTCAAACTATCCAAGCGTTTTATAAACAGCATAACTAAAACATACAGAATAGTAATCATCTAATTGTAAGCACTCCTTAAAGTTCTTAATATATTATCTATCTCAAACTATCCAAGCGTTTTATAAACAGCATAATTAAAACATACAGAATAGTAATCATTAGATTTGAGAAATAGAATATTTCTAGGAAGAGAAGTACCTGCTATGAGAACTTGTTAAATCACCTTCGTTTATAGCAAAAAAACAAAAATAGTAATTATGTATATGAGATATTTAAAGAAAGGTAGAAAAACATCAACATCTATTAAAATTAATTCAAGTAAAATATATGCGTATATTTATTATAATACTTTATGTCATAAATAATATATAGGATTTTAATATTAAAGAACGAAAGAATTATGCAAGTTGTAAGGTAAGAATTTAGATAGGTTTCTTGACCATACAATATTGAACCTTTTCTAGACTTCATCAATATTTAGATCATATCAATACTTGAGCTTTTTCTGTTAGAGATAAAAGTATAAAGACCATTTTGAATTTCGAGCATTATATATATCGAGCATTAAATACATCGAGCGTTTATTTTTCGAGATTTTAACCATCGAGCGTAGTGAATTAGAAATTTTATTTTTCGATATTTTCATACTTATCCAACGTTTTCTCAACGTTTTCAATGCAGTTTTTTCTACAAATGAATTTAAAATCATTTAACTTTCATCTTCATTGATCCATTCAATAAACAGATGAGTATAATATGCAGATACATATGAGCAAATCGAGTTTTTCGAAGTTTAGAAAATAAATGTGATTGTAATTAGTTAGTTACCAATCTGTTATTTACATGAACTCCACATTTTCTCTTTTTCATCCATCACTACCCAATTTAAAATAATTCTTCTCACTAGAGTCAAGAAGAAACTGATGAAACTATTGAGTTTTCAACTCATGCAAAAAAAACTTGAAATGAAGAAAAAAGGCTCTTAAGCTTATTAACACTGTTTTTCCCTTCGTCGTATGTGGGATTTGAGAAGTTTTTAAGATGCAAAGGAGTTTTTAAGTTCAGAAAAGTGCACTCCTAGTTTTTGCTTCAAAGAATTACGCCAAATGATTCATGTTCAATACATGAAGGCGGTTCCCATTTTCAATTTTGACTCATTTTACAACATTTTTCTTCTTTCTTTATAAGCTGAAGAGTTTACATACCATGGCGAAAGAAGAACTTGACATTTTTTCAAGACCTTTAAACTCATATTTAAATTATTTTCTCTTTTGTTAAATATGACTACATTATAAAGTTTATAAAGATAATATAACTATAAACCATCCATGCCTTCACATCCTTTTAAATATAATCTTTCTAAATCCTTAAGAATATTCCAAAGCCCATCATGTATCCGTATCCAGCTAAATTAAGTTCAAGCACATGTATTTATTATAATAATGATCCCTGTCTATAAGTCCATATGAATAATAATCTGTCTAGGATGGAGCTAACATCTTTATCTGATGGACTCGTACGGTATCTTTGTATCGTATCTGTAATTTTTGCTTACCTTCCAAAAACATAAAAACTCAGGTTTGCCTATATTAAACGAAAGGAATTTGGGTGCCCATCGCTTTATCTTGATCAATGCGCAATGGAATGAAGGAAAAAGTGATGATATGCAAATGTGGGCAAATCCTAAATAATATGCTTGGCTGTCCATTTACTTAACTTACTTACATTAACATAAAGAACGGCGCGAGAGGGTGGAGAGGAATGAAAACGAAAGGCGAGGTTTTAATAACAATTTTCCTTGCAGGCTTAACATTGCATTAGACGGACGGGCGGACACAATGACGGGGCTAAGGGGTTATGTAGGTTTCTAGCATATCCATTAAATCCTCTTCTCATTTCCCTCAATTCCTTTTGAGAAAATTTGAAGAAATAAATCTCATTCATTCACAGGATTCTCATGTCCTTCGTTTAATAGGCCCTAGTAGTAAATGGAAGCTGAGATGATTAGACATTCACTTGACTGTCCTTATATAAGGAAATATGATCTTTTAATTCATTGGAGAATAAGAAGAGACATTTGCATATGCAAAGGTCCAAGAGAGTTCATTTGGCTTCAATGGGAGAGAATAGGGTGAAAGAGCCATAAATGCGTCAGATTTTTTAACCTTTGGAAATTAATAGGTTTTGCCTATTCGAACAATTATGTTTGATTTATTGGAGAATGAAAAGATATTTGACTATGAGAGACTCATAGTCAAAATAAGTTAATTGTTCGTGAGGTTTCTCATTTCTAAAACTATAATTCATGGAAGTTCACTCAAATCTTCTATTCCTTGTTAAATATTAAATTACAAAAATTATTTTTTCCAAAATTAAATTAAATTTAATGAGCGTTAGAAACATTAGTTTGAATGTTAATATGCACACAATAACTTCCACTGAAAATAAATCTAGTGGTCTTTGTAATGAATGAATAAGTTAGTTATCCAGGTGAGGGTCAGGAAACCGTTTTCTTGTAAATTAGAGTAAATATGTAAAACAAATGGAGTAATTAATAATGATTTAAACTCGATTTAAACATTTTTTCATCTTTGTAGAACCTCCAGTTTGAGACTAGGAAGGAAACGTGGAAACTTGAAGAGGAGGAAACGTACGTTGAAGATGTACAAATTAGTGAGTGGAAAACTAGGACAATGTTTTTACTGGGTCAGTCGTATCTTACACCTTTCCTCTACGCCGACCAATAACTTGAACATGCTCTTTGTGTCTATGTCATAAGTTAAGCTCACTTCTTCCCATGATTGAATTCTTGGACTTTTCTGCATTTTCAGCTCAACTGCTCTGAACTGCCATATGACAACGTGAGTGAGTGAGTTGAAGGTACCTTGGGAGGAATGAGAGATTCGCGCATATTTGGAATAAGAACTTAAATGGTATTTGGTGGAGTTGAAGGGGAACTTTGATTCCTTCTTGTCTCCTGCTTCCCTGCGTCTTCTTGCTTGAATGGAAGGCCCAACTTTCTTCTTCTTTCCGTGTGCATTGTTTGGGCGTTGAAGGGTGGGAAAGCAGGGCGTTTTTTCATCGTCACCCCGACCTTTGTCTGTCATTCACTCCTTGGCCACGGAGTGAGTCTCAGCTTGTGGGCCAGTGTGTGATTCCGTCATGGGCTTCTTCCCGCATTTTCGCTCCACGTTCCACAACATTTTTTTCCGAAACATCCTCTTCGGACTCGTCGCGACCGTTTCTTTGTACATACAAACTTGGGATCACATCGACAGAGTGGCAGATCGCTACAAAGCAGCTTATCTGGACAAACATGATGCTTTCGACTTCATTGTCGGTACGTTTTGGTCTTTTTTATTTTATATCATAATAGGTAAAAATAATCACAGATTTTCAATTAAATGAATTTTTATATTGCCAATGATAGTAATAAATATTATTTTATTATAATCACTTGTTAATATTTACTTAATTAGATAAATCACGTCCAATAGCCTCTTTTGTCTTTTTGAACATAATTTTTAATTTCATTATTAAAATTTCATTTTCAAAGAATCATTCTAAAGAGAATGAGAAAAATCATTACACATTTCTCTTCACAAATACAATATTAAAATAATTCGAACAAGCCAAAAATTAAATAAACTTTCAAGAATATCATTTTTCCACTAACTTAAGACAGAAGACACACCACCTCTTTAAATTCAGAATTTTGAACAATTGACATTGTGTTTTCTACTTTTCTTCATCCCAAAAGGATTCTTGCCCTTATTTGGATTCCTTTCTTTCCTTTTAAACAATTCCCTATAGTTTTCCCACTCCATAATGAAAATATAATTGAAGGTCTCTATGAAAAATTCAAATTAAATAGACAATTAACACCACATAAAGAGTCATAATCTTACTAAGCATTGTTAATTTGAAATAGTGGGCGGCGGTTCATCAGGCGGAGTCGTGGCCAGTCGGCTGGCAGAGAAATTCAAAGTTTTACTGTTGGAGTCCGGCGGGGATCCTCATCCTTTCCTTTCCGTTCCTTCCTTCACCTTCCCGCTCCTCAACTACGCAGAGTTTGATTGGAAACATCGGACTGTTCCCCAAGAGAAAGCATGTTTCGCCATGAACGGCCACGTAAGCCAATTTTTAATAAAGCCATTAATTAAATATGCATTAACTCTCACAAGTACTTAAGTAAAGAGGAAATCAGCGAGTAAACAACAACAAGATGCATTAAAGTTCAAAAGTTCTCATTATTGCCCCAATTACCAAACTTTTGATCAAAAACAATAAGACCTTTTTAATGACACTTTATGGGCGCTGTAATTGTTCACAGGAATATGTAACAGTAGGGCAAAGAACGTAAACAACAAACAACTAAGGTGAACTTGTCAATTTTCAAACTCTCTAAGTTCACTTGGATGAGCTGGATGACACGAGTCATGTTCAAGATTCTCAAACCATCATTACCCCTCTGACCAGTTTCCTTTTTACTTTAATGGTAATCGCTGGGCTGAAGATCCAAATCGCTACGACACACACACAAAGGAATTGTGACAAAAGAGAAAAAGTGATGATGAGTTTGAGTCAAAAAATCCTGCTGTAACTTTTTAGGAGGCGAGTTGGTCACAAGGTAGAAGTCTAGGCGGTTCCTCGAACCTCAACTTTCTCGTCCATCTTCGTGGACATCAAAAGGATTTCAACCACTGGGCCCACGTCACTGGAGATCCGTCCTGGTCTTATGAGGGAGTTGAGCCATTCTTCGACCGCAGTGAGGATTTCCATGGACCACATACTCAAGGTTTGTCAATCCTTCAGATTCTCGCTTTTCTCCCAATCTGTCTAAAGATACCTAAGCATAAGTGAATTGTGCTTAATAATAAGTGAATAATAAAAATATTCATTTTTAATTTTAGCTAAACATGGCCATGGCGGTCCGATCCGCGTTGAAATTCCAAATTACATAGGATTGGCCAAGCGATGGATTTATGCAGGAAAGGAACACGGCTATGAGCATATTGACCTTAATGGACCTTTTGCCGAAGGTATGTAATCTTCCTTAATTGGACTAATTCATTGTTGACACTTGTGACTCATTTAGGTTTCGACACGAACTACTACACTTCTCGGCTGGGCTATAGGGATAGCGTGTATGATGGGTACTTGAGCAAACCTCATCGTCGGCCGAATCTGACAATCCACAAGTTCTCACACGTCACTCGAGTAAGGAGCTCTTTTGCCCTCATAAATTAATATCCTCATTCATATGCAAATCTGGTTCAGTTAGTTATGCGAACATCCCATTCAACTTTGCTCACTTCCAACTTCGCATTATTGACTACTTTTTTACTCGCCATCTTTTCTAATTTCATTACCTCTTTATGACAATAGTGTCAAAGTGGAGTTAATTACCACTTTCGCTTTTAATGTCTAAAGGAAGATAATATTATGTATATTTTTATATTTTTCATACACCTTTTTGAAATTTGACACTATCTACTTATTGTTAAAAAAATCTTTTCATTAAAATTAATCAAGCCGTTTATACTATTAATAAATTGTTTTATTATTATTTATTTAAATAATTTCAATCAGATAACCTCCAATTCTAGTTCAATTTCATAAAACATTTAATGATTCTATTTAGGTTTTGTTTGATGGGCCAGAAAACAAAGCATATGGGGTTGAATATGATCGGCATGGAACGATTCGCTATGCCTTTGCAAATAAGGAAATTGTTCTGTCTGCTGGGGCTGTTCAATCTCCTCGAATTCTCATGCTCTCAGGCGTTGGACCAGCTCATCACTTGAGAACAATTGGGGTAAACTTTATAATATTTAAATCTAAATCTCTCAACAGTAATATTAACAATTGCATTTAAATGTTATTCACGTATTTATAAATGTGAATTAAATCATTAAATTTTGATTGATTGATTAATTTAAAAGGAACATTTATTTATGGTTTTTAGATTCCTGTAATAAAGGATTTACCCGTGGGTCAAAATCTCCAAGACCATTTATCCACGTTCATTGGGCCATTTTTCATCAAGCCTGGTTCTTCGTACCTTGTTGACCGTGACATCGGAGCCAAGTCCTTTGCTCAGCTCGCCTTTGCCAAAGGAGTCCTCACCACCTCGCTGTTCCAAGCGTCAGCTCTTGTGAGCTCGAGCAAGGCCAAAGGGGCCGGGCAACAGGATTGGCCCGACATTCACTTCGGCTTCTCCTCCTTCGCTCCGCACTCGAAATTCCCATCTGACTTCGCTCACGCATACAATATCCGCGAAGACGTGGCTGCAGAGTATTTCAACCACGCAAGGGGGAAAGACGCGTTTTTCATCGTCCCTTCCGCTGCGCGTCCGCACGCAAGAGGAGAAATCCTCTTGCGAGACTCCACGCCGTACACGGAGGCGGCGATCAACCCCATGTACCTTCAGAACGACCATGACCTTCATGTCCTCTTGGAATCCATCAAGATCGCTTTCCACCTGGTGGAAAACTCCACTGCCTTCCACTCGATCGGAACGAGGTACTCGACGCATTTGTTCCCAGGTTGTGAGCAGCTCCTCTTCCGCAGCGACGAGTATTGGGAATGTGAGTTTATGACCTGTTACTACAACTAAAGTACTTCTTACTTTACATTGTACATGGTGTATTGACACTATGTGAAATAAGTATTTGCTCTCTGTTGGAGAACTCTCACTTTTAATTACGTTCCTCCACTATTGGTCTCCTTTTCCTTCCATTCTTTCCATCCATCTATTCACTATCTATTCTGCATCTCTATCTATTCCATCTACACATTTCACCCCTTGGTTTGCATTTTGTCAAAAAGTGAAACTTTGGAGGTGTCAATGAAATCAATAAATTTTCATTAACTTGAATTTAATGGTCCTTTGGATTGTACAGGTTATCTTCGCCATTTGTCCATCTCTGCTCACAATTACGCTGGGACATGTGCCATGGGCCCGCGGTCGTCTCCATATGCCGTCGTGGACTCTGAGCTGAAAGTGATTGGGATCAAAGGACTCCGCGTCATCGACGCCTCCATCATGCCCACAATCGTGTCAACTCCAACTGGGGCCGCGGCCATCATGATTGGAGAAAAGGGAGCAGACATGATCAAACGGACGTGGATCCACGACCACGCCACCGACTTCTTTGAATATACTCCAGTTAGGCCCGGTGGCCACGGAGCGCCTTCACACGTCATTCGCTCCAATGAGACATTCCATGCAAACTCCGGCCCGATCCAAGCAGCTCACAAATACTATACGAAAATCCCGAATCCAAATGACCAAGGCTTTTACTTCCAACCCACGCCAAGTCCCGAGTCTCACTATGGACATCCCTATGACAAAGAACCCGAAGAAGTTCACGTTCATTTTGAAACCATCAAGGAGGAGCCGCCAATTACAGAAATTCATCACCCGCCAAATTCTGTCGTCACAGCGAGTCATTTATCTGGTGGTGAAACGGCAGGAGTTTCAATTCACCCAGTTCCGGGCCACGTGTCACATCATTACAATGCCCACGCCGGTCCGTCGCCCCTCCACCTTTCTCACATCCAAGGTCATGAAATTCAAGAGCCAGTGGTGGTTCATCAAGTTCAACCGTTTAGCCCTCATGTTGTCCAAGTGCCGTTTGTGCCTCTGATCCCCCAAGTTCCCCTCCAAGTGATTAGTCAAGTGGCTCAGCAAGAGAGTCAATTGTTTACTCCACAGGCCCCCACACCTGAGACTCATCACGAACTGAGTCATGGCATTAAGGAGCATCTAGACGAACCAACTCATCAGGATTTCCATCACGCGTCTGAACACCACGAGCCAATAAAAGAAGACCATAATGATGGCTACGAAGGAGAGATCAAGACGCACTACGGGCATGAAGTCTCGGGCGGACACCACGAGCCATATGACGAACACAAGTTTTTAAACGAAAAACCCAAATGGAAAGGAGAAGGCGACTATTTTAAAAATGATGCAAAATTGGAGAAATTGGAATCCTTGCTGAGCGATCACGCGAGCGAATTCACCCGAGACGGCGGTCCAATGTATGGAGAAAGATTCGTCAAAGGAGAATCCTACGAAGAGAGATATTCAGAGTTTGGGCCTCCGTATGGAAAACCACAGAATGTGGAAGACGAAGATTTCCTCACCAACGAAGCTTCCAAACATGAGCCGAGATATGAAATCCCTCATCGAAATTCCCTTCATTCTCATCTAGACAAGAAAGCCAAGATAAAAAGCCAGGACAAGAAGAACAAAGTCGTGGCGCCCGCTCATTTTGAGTATTCGACTCTTCCAAATCCAAATCGAGAGGAAGATGAGCGCATGGAAGACATCATTAAGATCACGTCACCTCCAAAGGAAACCGAAAGGAATCAATGGAGAGAAGAAAGCGAACGAAGACCCGTGTGGAAACCCGAAGAGGGACGAAGAGAAAGAATTAAATCCAACGAAGGGAGAATTAGGGAAGAAATAAGAACCAGGGAACCAACAAGAGGGGAAATTCGCAAAGATCGACTCAAATATAAATCAGAAGGAGAGAAAAAAGACGAGCGACAAGATACTAGAAATTACTACGAGACAAAGAATCGAAACGAACCATCGCCGACAATTATTCCAGAAATCGAAAACTATGACCAAAGACAAGAAAGTCAAAATTACAGAGAAGAACGTCTGAGATATGAAAAGAGACGGGAAGAGGAACGTGCCAAGGAGAGCGAATTGGCCAAAGAACGCGAACGAATCGAATCTTTGAATCGAGAACGAGCCAGGGAGGAATCCAAGAGTAGGGAACGAACAAGGGAAGAAGCTCTCAATCGAGAACGCACTAGAGGCGAATCTAAAAGTCGCGAGCGTGTAAGAGATGAGCCTAAATCCCGCGATCGCTCAAGGGAAGAACTTCCAACACGCGAACGCTCAAGAGAAGAACCCCCAACACGCGAATCAATGAGAGAAACAAAGGAACGGACGAGAGAACTTCAACGTTCAAAGGAAAGAGTCGAGAGAGTAAAAGATGAAGATTCAAAACCTGCCCAAAGTGAACGCCAAGAAGAGGCTAAGGAACCGCGAAACAAGTCAGCCAGAGACCAACGTCTTAAAGAGCTTTTCCGCGAACGTTACAAGATATTGGAACGTTTGAGGGAATTTGAACGTGCGAAGGATCGTCCGACTGACAGACGAAGTGAACGAAGAGAGGAAAAAAGTGAAAACAATCGAAATGTTCAACCACCACGGCCGGATCGACAGAGAGAACGCGGTTCTTCCAATAAATCTCGAGATGAGTCAAGAAACGATCAAATGTCACACCGAGAGCGTCCGTTCAAGAGAAGGGAGTTTGTTGCGTCGGATCGGGAAATCCCAGAAAGCCAAGTGTCCAAGGAAGTGGATGTGAGAATAAAGAATCATCAGTTTAAGATTATAATGCCGATGGACCAGGAGATCAGGACGAAGGTGAAGTTCAATAGGAAAGGAGTTCTTCCGCCCAAAGAGGAAAGATCTGATGGAGGACCAGAACCGCGTCGCTACCATGACAGGATTTTCGATGAGAGCCAAAAGAACCGTCATTCGTCATCAAGATGAGTCTTACCCTGTAATGTAATAATTATTTATAATTTATTTCACGAAAAATACTTATGTACGGATCAGTGCATAATATATATTTTTTAATGAGAAACTTTATTATTTTTTATAAAATATATTTTATATTTAATCACAATTACATTTTAATTATTTTTTATTAAAGTCAAAATGGCTTTCTTGCTAAATGTTGGATTAACCATTATTTTTTATACATTAACCACCATTTTTTGTTTATTTTTATATGAAAATGTTAAATTTTGTTGTTGACTTGTAATAAAAATTGTTAAATTTTGTTGTTGACTTGTAATAAAAATTGTTAAATCTTGTTAAATTCACTTCTTTTTCTCCATTAAAAACTTCATTTTGTTCATTTGATTCATTTTGTTATGGAAGAAAGACAATATTTCATATTGAGGTTAGTAAAAAGATGAATGGGATTTGAAGTTCAATGGGGTGTCTTTATTTCTCTTACGACGGATGCTGGCAGGTGTCAAGAGGTTCAGGAATCACACAGGGTGTTAGGGAAGAACATCACAAGAGAACGTGAGACCACGCAGGTTGAGCATATAGAGAGATTTACGTGCGTGATAATGGAGAATGGCAGGAAGCCTGTTGAATTTCTTTTCCCTACTTCTTCAACTCATATGAGCTTTAACTTGTAGTTTAACTTATAGTAATAAGTATTAGTAATATAGTATTTAGTATAGTTTTAATGCACTTATAATAAATGTTGAAACTTAAAAGGCGAGAGAAACTTAGCAAAATTATATTGTGCGAGCTCTTCAAACAATGTCAATGGCGTAGGAGATTTAGGGGAAATTGAGAGTGAAAGATTATCATTTAACTTATCATCATCAAATAATTACCCTAGAACATGCAAAGAGGAAATTGAGAAGTCAAAAGCCACATGATTATGCACTTCTAATGACATTTACATATCACTTCATTAAAACTTGAAAAGTTTAGGATATTAAATTTCACTCATTCAACGCAAACTGACTTTAATAGAAATAAATTGTAAAACAATAATTTAAATTATTTAGTTTTTTTCATTTGGGCATGTAAAAAAATAGTAAATAGTTTATTATTAGTTTATCATTCATAGCTTTTTTGTATTATTCATCTCAATTTCTTGAGACTCAACAAAGGATGTTTTGACAATTGTGTTCATGAAGCTCGTCTAGCTTAATTGTATTTCCTTCAAAATCATTTAAAGGAATTCTTTCTTTGATTTCCTAATTGTCTGATAATTGGTCCAATTGAGTTCCATCAGATGCTCCTGCTATTTCTCCTTCAATCTGGGCTACGATTACAATTCAAACAACCTTTCTCAAATAATACAAACGAGAAAAAACATTAAAAAATTGAATAAATCCTACATTAGTATTCTAATGAAATCTCCTTTTATATAAGAGTACGAAGACATCCGTAGCTTGACGTTTCTCTATTAGCTTCAAGCTTCAACCATACGCATACCTTGAGCTTACACATTCCTTTATTCACCTTCAAGAAATGAAGACGAATGAGAATTTATTCAAGAATTAGTTCCTCAACGTCTCTGCAGAATCAGAGAAAAAATAAGATAAATGACGGAGAAGGCACTTCTTTGAATTCACCATTCAAATCCATGTGTCAGATTCCAAATGTGGTTCATCTCTCACGCTCACTAACTTATACAGCAAGATGGACATAAAGTTTCTTCCAACTCATCCTGAGTCCTGGTAGGAATTCCACAAAATGCAGATAAATTGCTCAAATGACTCGCACACTCCTATTATTGAATTCATTACAAGTAGCTTTATAAAAGGATAACAGGTGTTAAATAGTTCAAAGATCTCATCTAATGAACATGCTTGAGGAATACATAGCTTTTATGCGTAGTTAATGTAAACAATCGTCTTGATGTCAATTACTAAGAATTTATTCAATTTGAATTTGAAATGCCCGATGAGTTCCTCGTGTATGCTCATGTATAAGGTACTTTTAATTTTTGAGTTTGACGGTAGTGGAAATGATTCAAACATGAAGTTAACTTGGAAAAAACCTGTTGAACGTCAGCTCTTGTAATTCATTTATTACATTTAAGAATAAAAGATATGTATTGTTCGGGATTAGCGACAATAATAATGTAAGCAAAAAACCTTTCATGACCTCTACAATGAGCGTAACCATTTTACGTTTGTTTACTAAAATTTATTATATATGTAGATTATATACAAGTAATTTTGCTTTAGGTAGAGGCAAATTGCAATAATATACCCCAAATCAGCTAGAGGTATATTGTAAATTTATTAAGTTTGTGCCATTTATATGCTGAATCAATGATTTTGATATCATCCCTGCAGAAAAATTAATGCCATTCACGTAAGAGGTAAAAGTAAATTGTTTTTAATAATATGAAATATCAGTCTTGAAAGGAATGAAATCTTGAACGCATCTGATACTTAAGTGGATTTAATAGTTGAAACAAAAGGAAATTGCCAAGAAGCTGGGAATTAAGTTACAGTAATATGAAATGTTGATCAAATGCTGTACGCACGAGACGAGTTGATCAATACATTGAATTTCATTGTAAACAGTGCAAAGCCACTTTTTTCCAATGATTACTAAGCTCGTCTACCTTGAATTTATTTAAATGGCAGCAATACGAAGCTCACCAGATCAGATCAGTCGAATCTTCCATTTTCTCCCCCGCTCACCCTTCTCTTATTTAATTACCTTCGAGTCTTTTAATTTTAATTTATCTTCCTTTAACTTCCTTCTTAGTTTTTCCCTTTTTGGAGAAGTGATCGATTAAGACTTATAAATTGTGATTACTTAAATCTATACCAAAATAATTTAAAAAGAAGGACTAATAATAATTAATTATTTACACATAATTTTCGAATAATTTATTTTTGCTAAAATGGATATTTCATGGGAGTTGAAGTTTTAAACGCGACGGTTCCTTTGTTTCATTTAAAAAGCGTGATACAATCAGCGATCAGACTGTAAGAGTGACAACACAGATCTCGGTCATTTCTGCGTCCAATTTCCAATCACATTAGAGGAAAGTGGCCGACTGTGAAATTATGAGGTTTCTTCCTGCCCACGTTCAATTTCTCATTATTTTTTCCATTTTATTGAACATTTCCTCCACACAACTCACCAATGCTCAACCGGACGCCTTCAACTTTGCTCCACTTGCCCACGTCCAATGTGAGAAAAAGCCTTTGTTCACACACGTGGAAATCTCTCTCATGATCTGTCTATTAAATCTCTCATTTACCTTAATCAAACATCATTAATCCAATTTCCTATAACTATTATTTCCAGATTCACCTCGATTGCCCTTTGAGGCAAAGCTGCATATAATATATATAGCAATTCTTATAAGTCAACTCAATTTTGTTCGTTCATTAGTTCCAGATTGTGGAAAAGTGGATGAAATCCCTGGAGAATTGAGAACAAAGGTCCCATGGACCGCTGCGATCTTTTTAAGAGGCGGAACAAAATCAGTATTTAAATTTTACATAAACGGGATCATCTTGAGTCCGACAAAGATTTTGTCCGTTGCTGGCGGAGTTTACGGTTCGCTTCCGCCTGGAACAAATGGCAAATATCAAATCGCGCGACCTGAAAATTACAAAGTTGCCGTCGGCTTAAGATCTTCAAGTTTGTTTGATGCTGATAGGAATACGCAAATTGTTCAAGTACTTACTATACGTTCATAAACAGTTTAAAATGAAGAATTCCTCATGAATGAAGAATCTAATTGAATTATAACATTATTTTTATTTTTTTTAGTTATTAATTTAAAATTTGCTTGGATTTATAGGTTAGTCATATAGTTCCATTCACAAAACACGCTGACACGAATCGCGAGTTTCATTTCTTCATTTACCATTTAAAAGCAGAATTGAACTTGAAAACTCCTTACGCTCGAGCTGCTTGCATCATCAAACCCCAAAGACACCGAAGTAATCTCAATGACATCCCGGCTTTCCAAATCCAATCTCCTTCCATCTTCGGCGGATATGGCTTACCTGGTGACACATTGGAGTTAAAGCATACTTCCATCAAATTCCAAACACCCAAAGAGTGTCGCAAAGCTTTTAAGTATTATTATAAAGGAAATGAGTCAGATCATTTATCCTGCGGGAGAACAATTCAATGTAAGAATTTTTAATTGTTAATAATTTTGAATATTATTGTTTAATTTCTTATTGTTTAGTGGTTTTTATAAATTTTAAAAATTAAGCGAAAGAAAATGAAGAACTTAAGAAAAACTCGTGTTTACTACACGGAAGCCCCGTTCTTTTCCCAATACTCAAAAATCAATGGTACGTGAATTCCATCACGGCGTTAATTCCAAGCAGGAAACGTGGAAGATGCAATGAAAACTCGCTTTACTTCTTTGGACGAATTTGGCCAGCCCTTGAATGGATTGAAAAAAATCTCGAGTAATTTTATTTAATTAAAACTTTTTTATCAATTTTTACAATAAAAATAGATTTAAAAAAATTTAACAATAAACATGTAAAATACACTGATTTCATTACAGTATACTTATTAAAACAAATTAATTTCTAAATTGTGTTTATAAGGTGCAAAGTGGGAGAATTCCCATGTACAAACGGAACCTGTATTCCAATCAACAGAGTGTGCAACACCATCGACGACTGCAGTGATGGGAGTGACGAGGATCGGAGATACTGCGACGTCGTGGAAAATCATTGTCCGCAAACTGGCTACAATCCCAAGAAATGGCGGTGTAGCATTGGAGGCAGATGCATTGAAGAGGCGCTAATCTGTGATGAAACTGATGATTGTGGAAACGGAGCTGACGAGAGCGTCGAGTCATGCAACTATGTCAATCTCAAAAAAACATTTGAACTCGATGGGCAATTTGCTGGTCGTCCACAAGAGTTCATTGATGAAAATATCAAGAATTTGCTGGATTCTCAGAAAAAAGGAATCGACGATAATTTTGGACAAACGAATGCTACTTGCAATGTGATTCGTCAAACTGAAGTAAGTTTAAATTCCTAATCTAATTAATTTAATTAATATTTTATTTAATTAATTTTAGGGAGTTATTTCCGAATGCACATTTGAACAAGAAGAAGGGCCAGTGGAAAATTCAACTGTTAAAATTGTTCCTATTGATTGTGATACTCCTTTAGTTTCTACAAAGATAAAGTTGAGATGCGGAAATTTCTATCGTTCAAAATCCAAAGAATTTTCCATTGAGCGAACTTGTGGCGGAGATTTGTCTTGGAAGCCAATACGACAATTTTCTTGTGAATTTGGTAAATTGAGTCAATTAGCCAACATACATTTGATATAACTTTATTAGACAATTGTTTTATTATTATTTTTTAAATATAAAGAGTGTGGAGTTGTCGTAAAAGGACCAAGACCTGGGCGAAGACAAACAAATGGCCTAACTATTTATCCCTGGATAGCCGCCATTTTCATGTACAACAAAGGAAAATATGACTTTGTCTGCAGTGCTTCTCTGATTGAAAAAAGCGTCCTCATAACTGCGGCCCATTGTATCATTCAATTGAAAATGAGACCAGAGAGGAAGGAATTTTATAAAGTGTTTGTTGGAGCTGTAAGCAGCAATTTTGATGAAAATGTTGAAGATAGCATAGCAAAATT
The DNA here is from genome assembly GCA_009869795.1 of Neelides sp. FZ-2019. Classification (NCBI taxonomy): domain Eukaryota; kingdom Metazoa; phylum Arthropoda; class Collembola; order Neelipleona; family Neelidae; genus Neelides; species Neelides sp. FZ-2019. Next base: position 6,606 of record VJMY01000528.1, on the reverse strand, counting down.
ACACGCTGTAAGTTCAAAACATCTTGGCGTATTTTGCCTCTGACCTTAATATGATATCTTGCTAAATGGTAATTTAATGATTTTCAATTTCTAGATAAGTCAAGTTTGGATTCCTGACTCCTATCGAGATGATCGGATAAATTCGAATATAGGAATGATTCAATTACTTGAATCTGTTGAATTTGGAGAATTTATTCGACCAATTTGCTATCTACTCCCTAATACAGGATTACCACCGAGAGTTGGGAAAACAGGAATTGTAATTAAAATTTCACTTTCTCTTTAATAACAACATTTTCTAATTCTCGTTTCTTACATTGGAATAACAGCATTTGAATTTTAGACATTGGGATTCATCAGTGATGGGAATAATTCTCTACAAGCTGCTGAATTGAGAAGCAAGGATTATTGTGAAGATGATCAAGTGTCAGACGATACCAATTTTTGTGCTGATTGGAATAAAAGTAAATATAAAATAAAATAAATTATTTATTAATTTTATTTTATACCACAGTCTCCTAAATAAAACAAACGTAGTTAAGGTTTATGAAGGAGATTCCTTGGATTTTATTTTTATGCTGACAATGAGCTAATCATAAATCCTGTTTTTGTTTGAGAAATAAACTTATAATTTTTTTTAACTAGACCCAAAAAGCTTAGACGTTCTCGGCAGTGGATTGTATTTGTCATACATAAGAGGATCAAAATCTATTTACACATTGAAGGTAATTCTAAAAATTATTTGTGCATTTATACGATTAAACGATCAATTTCTAGAACTTTGAAACTTTTTTAGGGAATTGTGAATAAACTGGATACTTCCAATAGAATCTCCGAAAAACCCGCAACTTTCATTCATGTTGATGCTTTTGGTGACTGGATTTTGGAAATCCTTGAGAAAATTGGCGATTCTTAAGAAATATGAAATAATTACCTAATGAACCTTATAAGCTTATAATTATCGAGTTAATTAATATCTATTTATGTTTTTGCATTTCATCATAATAAAAGTATTTGTAAATTTAACCGTTGATGCAATATTGAAATGTATACCCTTATTTCATATTAGAAAAATTCTTTTTAGATTAAATATAATTGGAAAAAAATATGATTTTATAGATATTAGATATTTGTAATAAATTATTATTAATTCATACTAGATATTTTGGGTTAAAACTTGGTGTAGACCGTGGATTGTTTTGAATTCAACAATGTGGCCCGCGAGCCCAAAAATTTGAGCACCGCTGGCCTAATTAATTATTTTAACATATTCGATAATTATATAAAAAGGGCCTCAAAATTACTCGCATCAGGCCTTTAGTAGTATAATTTTTTTTAAAGTCCGGCCCTGCCTGATTCAGACATAGCTTTATGAGACAGCTTTCAGTGACAAAGTTTCACAAACATTTTGTTTGTCAAACGGTATTTAAATAGAAAGCGTTCACATATGAGCTAAAAAATTGAATCATGAAAAGAAATGTTTTGACAATCTGAGTCTGAAGAAGCCAGACATTCTGACTCTGATCCCTCGAATTATTCTTTATTTGCTAAACTTAACCCGACTCAGGAATTTGTATTGAAATCAAATTTTAAGTTATAAGTGCTATCGAAGGGTATTAAATTTTAATGAGCACTTTGGGCTTAATTAATCAAGAGCTTGTTCATTAACACAAAAATCATAATAAAATGTCGAAACAATTAGTTTGTGTATAGAAATCCCTTCTTTTATATTTTATATGTAGATATTATATTTCATCAACCGAATCATTACTATAAGGGGCACAGTGATCCTTATGAGAATTAATCGACCGTGTGGTTTTTATTTTCATTCGACAAAATATTTATTCTCTGTTTGGGCTTGTATATAAAGAAAGCCGTGGAGCATTCTCCACAGCTCATATCTCTCTTCCTGGATTTCAAATTGCCAAGCGATCTTTCGAGTTAAAGAGGCCCAAAATGAGTTTCGAGATTCTCTCAACCTCAACAGACCCGGCCTGGAAAAAATACCAATGAAGCTCGAGAACAAGGAAGCTTCGACACGTCTTTCTCCAGAAGAATGAATTGAGAAACATTCCTGAGGAACTTCTTGAAAGCTTCAAGGATGTAGAAGTGCTCTCATTAAATTTCAACCTGTTGACTCCTCTCCCAAACATATTTGCTCGCCTCAAAGGCCTCAAGACATTGAATTTGAGTTACAATCTTTTCTCCTTCGTTTTTTCTCTGAACCTTAAGAAATGTTAAAACACTTTTTATTAACGGGCTCGAGCTTACTTTTATTCCACCTCAAATTCATTAACTTTACAAATTAAAAATTCTGGGCTTAAGTCAAAACGTGATCAAAGAGATTCCGAAAAAATCTCAAGAGACTCACGTTGGAGAAGAATCTTAAAAAAGAATTTTCATCATGAGAAGCCATTAACTCCTCATCGTCAATGCTCATTTAGACACTCATCACCTGAATGAGAATCAAATTGATAAACTCCAAACATTATAAGGTAAAACAAGAATATATATTTTAAAAATGCTTAATTAGTGTATTAATGAATAAGCAATTACAATTAGTGATATATGGGACTATTTCTAACCATAAAATCTATCCATTATTCAAATTCATTTTTCTTTTTTAACTTTGGTTATTAAAAAGAATTTTTTTAAATTGTTAATTGTAAAATTTTTAGAAATTGCGAATCCTCTATTTGGAAAGGAATATATGCTAAATGTCACCTGGAATCTCATGATGAATATTAAAAAAAATCCCATCGTTGAAAAGATGTTATCTTTTTGGAAATCCGTGAGGACGCTTTTATAAGGTGAGTTGGTTGATTAAATATGAGTTAATGGGAAAGGCCAAAAGGTAGAATACATTGGATTGAATTGTTTTCGGTCTAGAATCTCTTTTTATGAAAGCTCTTTTTAATTTTTTAAATCATTGAAAGATTTGGTAGTTAAAAGATATAGGCACTGCTAATTACATAAACCTACATTTTATTTTTAAGGGCCAAGTCACACCAAAATTCACCGAAAGGAGAATAATCATGCTTTCTCTAAGGATTGTTTGAATGTTATTGTGAGTGAAGTGTATACAGAGGAATTGGTAGGTAATTCAACGAATGAAAGCACTTCGTCCTCCATAGTCTCTTACGACCTGGACAATGAGCTTATGGAGGATGAAGAAGTTCCTGCTATCGATCTCAACCTTTCAGACCTAACTTCAAAAGATTTACTGTCCATTACAAAGACTACTTGGATTTATTTACTAAGCACTTTAAACAATGAAACTCAATTAATTAAACCATGAACTGAAATTTTCTCAAGTGACATTATCTTTATTTTCTTAAATTGGATATATTTAACTTTATATAAAGATTTAAGAAATTTAAGGTTCACTATATTACTGGTGGAATCAAGATAAATACAATACTTTATGATACTTTATGAGTTTATGATTTATTTAATTATGCATATCTTATAATCATTTGATGAAGGCGAATTATTGAACGATAGCACGAATTGGTAATATATTTTAATACTTAATAAGTCATCATATAACATTCACAAGAAATATAAAAGATTAAATGCATAGCAGTATACCTATTTCAAATGCTGTTTATATTTCGAATAATTTTTTTATATACGAGGCGTTTTTCAATTTCGTCGGGATATATTCCACCCACAATATCTCCGAACTTAACGAATAAATTTGGCTGAAATTTTTATGACTTACTGATATATATTTTAAAGTTTGATAATATTTTTTTTAAATTCTCTTATTTTCTTTTTCTTCCCCATTTCATATAAACTTATATAACTATAACTAAGAAACCAAATATCGGATCTACTTAATATTTTAGACATTTTGACACATTTTGCATCCGTCATCCGTTTAATTGAAATTTTTACAGCTTTGTTGTTATATATCAGTAATTAAGTCATCAAAATTTCAGCCAAATTTATTCGTTAAGTTCGGAGATATTGTGGGTGAAATGTGTCCCGACGAAATTGAAAAACGCCTCGTATAAAAAATCATCTATGTAATAATATATATTACTCTGTCAGAGAAAAAGTGTCTTATTGTCCTTATGGAAACGAATAAATAAGTTAATTATTTATTAAACTATTACATATAAAAAACAATTAATTTTAAGTGATTTCGCCTTTGCCCTTTGTGCATTTATTGTTCCTTGGGTTCCAACCAAGGCTTTCAATTGGGTGGATCCAATTATGCCAGAATTGAAGAGGTTGAGTATGGAGCCAATTGGTAACACTTGTCTCAACTTCTTAGTATGAATTGAAGCCTTAACCTCTGAGAAACATGTTGAAAGATGGAAGAAAATGGAAATCACTTGGGGTAAAGATCGGGTGAGCAGTGAGTGTGGTGAGGACCTTTGGAGGGAGAAGCAGAGTTCCTTCGCTAAACCGAAGACTTATTCAGCCAGCTTCGGGCTGAAAGAGAGGTGAGAGTTTATGATTCGCAGAGCGTCCGTTCAGATATTTATTTTAATCTAAGCTTTCTGAACAAAGCTAGTTTTGAAAATTAAATGTTTATATTAACATTTAAAATATAGGCTACCATAGGACACTTTTTCGCTGAGTAATAGCATTCTGTATATTTTCATTTGGTTCAAAATTTCTTTTTTAAAACAGACAAGAAGTGCGACAATATGTCAGAATTTTAATAAAGCTAATGGCAATTCACAGGATTTGGGTATGAATGTCTTAGAGTATTCTCTTGACTTAAACATGAAAGAGAAACGTGCTTTTAGAGCGAAAAATAAAGATTGATCAAACAAGCAAAAGTGTGATTTAAAATTTTTGTTTTGAGATCAAGAAGGGGGAATTGTACCGAGATCCATTTGCTTCCCAGTCAGCATTACACGAGTAGAAAGTAGAAGATGATTGAGATTGAGATTCGCTACTGTCTCTCTTCAGCATTTGTCATATCTTTGAAAAGAAATGCTTCGGCGGCTCAAACTCATCCTCTGCCTCGCAGTTCTCAAAGGCGTCACTGTAGTTGGGAGACCCGAGGTTCTTTGAACATCCATTAAGTTCCTTTTTTATAAATGTAGTTTCAGTATGTGGAGAAACTGAGGTTTCATCCGTCGGAGAGACTTTCAATGCTCCACCGCCTCCACTGAGTTTCATTAACATATTTTGCTCAGGATTCTCAAGACGTTGAATGGAGGGTGAAGAGGTTCTTAGGTCTCTATCATTAATATATTCACCTCCTGTGTAGACTCGCTTGGAATTGAGAGACTGGAGGGGAAAGCTTTCATATTGATGGAGGTTTCCATGAAGTGCGAGACACTTCCGAACATTTTGATTCCGTTTGTAATAACTCGGCCCAGTTCGTACCTGCTCTGGCTGCCTTCGATGATGCTGGAGCTGATGGCCTCCTTGAAGATAAAGGTGATGAACTCCGCCGTTGAATTCGTACAAGGGCCTAAGCCGCATGTTAGTTCCAGATGAGGAATTGATAGTGCTGGAATTCGTCCCGCATAAACATTCTCGTGGGCGCCAGCGGACCCGAACTTTGAAATCTTGCCTGAAATTCATAATTAATCGGAATGAGACAATGATGAAGAGCAGACGCATGAAATGGAAAGTAAGTGATGTGCGAATGCCAATATGAATTATGAATTAAGTTGAGGCAATTACTTTAATAGGAGTGACTTTATTTCATGACTTCATCTCATTTTATATGCGAGTTTGGATTAAACGTCAAAAAGTCAATATTGAATGAAAAGGTTTTGAGTAAATTGGCAATTCCCATTTTTAGCTCACATTTCGTTCATATTTTATGAGTGGACTAAAATTAAATAATATCGAAGGAAGAACGAACTGAAAATCAAATGGCTTTAATCAAAAAATCATAACCCGTTCTACTTTTCAACGAGTTTCCAATTTTCGGGAGCATTCCGAGTTTCTTGTATGAGAATGTTAGCTTTTCTTCTTTTCAATAAAAAATTGACTATTTGGGAAAAACAGAACAAACTTTGAAAAAAGTATAATAAGGTTAATTGCATATTTATCACAAATATTATAGGCCTAATTTGTCTGAATGCGAATGTGAGCCAAAAAGAAAAACATCCATTTTTGGATTTTATCTACGTTGAATGTAAAAGGTAATTTGTTATCTGAAGTTATAGACTTGTAATGAATGGTTGAATAATCTGTTGAGGAAGATAATCGTAAAAACCATAATGTATGTTTTTAGGTAAATATACATATAGTATTTATAGAACGCGTATTGACTATGCCTATCTAGCATACCTTAAGAGAGTATGAGAGTATAATTTAGTATAATGCAAGGATTGTCTAATGTAAGGTACCGTTATAATGAATCACCGTCAAAGTTACACTTTTCAAAGTTACAACCGTTCAAAGTTACAACCTTCAAAATTGCAAATTGAATAATTGCAACTGGTTCATAGTTACAATTGTTCAAGTTTACAATTTTTAAAAATTATATGAGGAAACATCTGCCAATCACGTATTCGATTGCCCAGAGCAGAGGACGCGGACCTTTTTCCTCTTGCTGCTCCTGCCTCCAAAGAGGCGAAAATCTAGTGGCAATCATTTAGGCCAAATATGGTTTTAAAAAAAACC